>JBBBDQ010029121.1:617500-809056 GCA_037127315.1 Ascarosepion bandense | reverse complement strand
TCCCAAGACATTCCTGGTTTCTGAACTGGTCTCTGGCAAGTTAAGAGGTACAACAGAAGAAATGCAAGGATTCTTTAATACATTAATATCTAACACTATGATTTATTTTGGTAAATAAATTTCTATTTAACAATTTGAACCCTTACCTAATAACATCAAATATTTTTTTTTTGTTAGGCTTAACCCTTAACTATTTGAACCCTTACATCATAATAACATTATAGGTTTTCATTAGAAATATCACTAGAAATTGCTATATAATACTAATTATGATTTATTTTGGCAAATAGAATTGAATTATTAATCTGTAAAGAATGGCATTAATGTATGTCATCAGCATTGGTTCTACATTATTTGTTTTGTTTTTATTGAGGTGCGGGTGCTATAAAGTCATGTGACATTTGAGCATGTTTTTTTTTTTTTTGGTTCATTTTTTTTTTATCATCATCATGAAACTATGGAATGGATGTACATATGTCTCAAGACACATGTGCATAATGTGACAGTAAATAGGACTTTCATCTTTTGTGGAATCAACTATTACCAACTTACAATGGAAACATTAGGTCTTCCATGAAACCTTTCTTCCCAAAACAACCTGCAAGAGAGGAGGCAGTAAATGTATAACCAGAGATCCCATTAGTTGCCAGACCTTCTACAGCCACTTTGGTAAACCCTGATTATTCTTAATAGGGATTACTGGCTATCAGACAACCTGTAACAACATAAAAAAAAAAACTCTCTTAAATTTTTGTTTTTAAAGCTTAGCCATGATAATTTTCAAAAAACTATATTATACCTTATTATGCTACAGTGACTTCTCTCCTTGAAGGGATGTATAAATTCATTATTGTTTCTCTAATGTTTTTTTTTTTTTTTTTTTTGGTATTCCTTTTTTTTTCACATTTTTTTTTTTAATGTTAAATATTTCTCTGTCCACAGATCTGAGTCCTTTGTTATCAGACAGCCACAAAGATTTAAAGAATCCTCTTGAACAGATTTTAGGAGTTGATGTCGTTGTGGTGAATTTGGAATTTGATGGCCAAGTCCTTCCTCATCAGGTGTGTACCTACTTACATGATAGAAAAACAAAATGAATTAGAATTTCAACTTTATTCAAACTGATTCAATCTCTTTGAACTTATCTTGGTTGTTATAGTCACAAAATTTTGGCTGTTATACTCTACAGGTATCTATTGTTATTCAGTAACATTTGAGAATTTCTAATCCTTTCATTGAATCAGACTTTACTTTTTGGCCATTAGGTAGATTTTTTTCAGGTTTTAAAACTTAATGACTCTTCTTTCTTACTGGGAGACAGGGCCAAATTGGGACCTTTTGGGGCCACTAGGCTAATGAAATTATGGGGCTTTCCTCACACAGAGCTACCCTCTAACTTGCCTATACCCGTCTAAAATATTTTGTAATCGTGATATATTTTAGCAACATTTACATAGCTTATAGGTCTCTATTGTAACTTCTTTAAATAAACTAGAATTGCTATCTTTTGTAAATAAAAATATTCTTTAAGAAATACAACTATACATAGGGGTTTCATTGGTCTCTCGCTTAACTGCACCTCACACACAATAATCAAAGAGGTTGAAGTCTGGGGAGTTAAGCGACCAGATGTAAGGGTTGATGTGATTACAGAAATTGTCTGACAACCATGACTGGGCTCTTGTGTTTGTGTGGCATGGTGCAGAATTTTGTTGCCAGTTATAGTGTCTTCCAGCAGCCACCCTCTTGACCAAGGGCTGCACTACCTGTTTAAGGCATTTGATGTATGCCTATATGTTGAGTGAGATAAATGAAAGCATAACATCACTAGTGATCACTTCAGACACAATGATGTTAACTGGATATATCATCCAACTCTTTTGGAATCCTCTACACTGTCTCCAGATTCACAACTAAACACTCTGAAATGTTGGTATTGGAGCTTCCAACATGAATTCCAAGCAGTACAATTACCGAATTTCTGTTTTGAGCAAAATTAAAATATAAAATGTCGTCAATTTACTCATCACACCCAATATATATATATATATATATATGGCTCTCAAAGCTATTATTATATAAAATAAACACATTAAATATAATTCACTATAGGAATGATAATGAACTCAATAATATTCCATGTAACATACAATGGCTCCCTATCTCAGCTTTTCCCTGATTGGACAAATAATCTTGTGTTGCAATTCAGTTCTTATCCATGTAGTTGTGCACAAAATCTAGGAAAAGTCCATTGCACATTCACAAGGAGAATAAAAGTAAAATCAGTGCCATATTAAAACATAATAATTTGGTCATTTATTCATGGATTCACTTGCAGTCTGGTGGGTAAGTTAGGTGATATTTTGGACAACTTCTGAAATGACAGACTACAAATCAGCTCTTCCCTTCAACCACCAAAATCTCTGGCTGTCTCTTACCACCCCTCTGTTCCACTCTACATCACGATGAGCAGCATTGGACCTCTGCAGACAGTTTGGACCTACCAACAGGTGGCCTGAGTGTGACTGTTTATATAAGTCTGCAAACGGAAATTTGTAACTTTAAGACAAGTAGCACTTGACTCTAAAAGTTTTTATTTATTATTTTAAAGTGGGTGGCTGCTTTGAAAATCCCATTTTATGGACTTTACTGCTGGTTAGAAAAAAGTTAACAAAAAAAAAAAACACAAAAAACACCAAAATATAATTTAAGACTAAAATAATATCATTTATCGCCTTTTTCTATATGGGTGTCTCTGTCACAGCTATCGTGTTACTTCATAGGTAAGATTTGCCAGTGATAATTTTGTCAATAACTAGGCTTGCTTTCCTGTTTCTGATTACTCATTCTCAGACCTTTTGAATGTTGTTTTAAGGGAAATTAAAAGTTTATATGATCTGCTAATTCTTCATAATCTTTATTTTATATACCTGTATTGTCCTGATAATAATTGCAAATATTAGGTTCCTACTTTAGATTGATGAGAGGTTGCAATCTAAGAATGATCATTAATGAATCTGGTTTAAACAGCAAAGTCAAACTTTTATTCTGATTTCTTCCTCTATATTTTCATATATTTTAAACTTGTGTGAGCAATTTTTGTTTTTTTTTGTCATTGTTATGTTTTAATTCTTTACAGATTGGGAATTACTGTCATTATTTTTTTTTTAATTTCAGGGATTTGGACATCTTGTTCCTCATATTGAGCATACATATCTCCTGGGGATGGTCTATGATTCAAGTATTTTTCCTTCTCAAGACTGCCAAAGTTCTAATTCAACACGGCTTACTGTAAGTTTTTGTCATACTTCTTTCAAATCTTTGCATTGATTAAAAAATACATTTATTTGTAGGAAAATATGTTCCAAGAACCCTGATGGATGTTTGAAACTACAGATAGTTATGAGCACTAATATATATATATATTATTATTTTTTTTTTTTAATCATATCACCCCAAGCAAGGCAATAATGCCACTGATGTGCAGGGGGCTACGTAAGGGTAAAAAGAATGGAAAAGAGAAAGCCGGAAACCATATCCTAAACAGGGAACAAGGGATGAGCCTCTTCACCTGTTCAATAGACATGGGTGGAGTGTAAACCAGGTGATAGTTTAGTCTATATACTCCAATTGAAAAAAATAAAGAGAGAAAAGAGTGAAAAGATTGGAAAAGAGAAAACCGGAAACCACATCCTAAACAGGAAACAAGGGATGAGCCTCTTCACCTGTTCAATAGATGTGGGTGGAACTGGTTTATTTTTTGGTTTATTTTTTGTTTAGCAGCATATCAACCTCCATGAGGTATTTAATACCAAGATCTAAATATTTATAAAATCTACAGTTTTTTTTTTCCTTTTTTTTGATGGGACGGGGAGATAACAATGGTTTCAATGATACAAGCATTACTAATGAACTCATAGCTGGGGTAAGAAGTGGATTTATATCTTTTCCAAGGGTATTTGCTTGCAAGTAAATATAATGAACCCAACTTGTCTCTGATTAACAATTCTGTGCTATTATCCATTAAACCACCTACATGTCCAAGCTTACAGTACCTACTATTAGGTTGTCCCAAAAGTTCGTAAACACTTGCAAAAATTGAAATTTTACTTGCCAAGTATTCTAATATTACCAGAAGACACTTACAAAAACAACAAAAATTATTGCTCAAAATAAAGACCATCATTTTCCAAGAATTTCTGCCATCGATCTGCAAGCTTTCAGATCTGGTCAAAGTACCATTCAGCCGGCTTCGAATCAAAGAATTCTTGACACGCTTCCTTGACTTCATCAAACGAGTCAAATTGGCGGCCCTTCAGAAAGTGTTGCATTGAGTGGAAAAGGCTGTAATCTGATGGAGCACAGTCAGGACTGTAGGCTGGATGTGGCAGAAACTCAATGCCGTCCAGCTCTTCAAACTTGTCTTTGGTCTTCCTGGTGGTGTGTGGCTTGGCATTGTCCTGCTGCATCAAAGTGCACTTTCGGTTGATCAGAGCTGGGTACTTTTGCTTCAACTTTTCGTAGACCCACTCAAGTTGCTGACAGTAAAGTTCGGCACTGATAGCACGACCATTTGGAACCAACTCAAAATGCATGATTTCTTCAAAGTTCCACCAAACGCACAACATGACTTTCTTGCCGAATCGATCTTGTTTTGGAACTGATGATGTCTCTTGCCCTTTCTGAACACATTGCTTGTCTCGATTGTGCTGGATCAGATAGACCCATTTTGCAAGTGCTTACGAACTCTTGGGACAACCTACTATTACCAAGCAGTCATTTATCTAAGTACTGGCCAGGTTCAACGTTGTTTAACTTTGGTGATCATTTATATACAATAAATAATTGAAATGTATAGGTTTATTTTCTGCTAAATGATAGCAGAATCTGTCTGTACAGTTAAAATAAAAGCTAGTTCATTTTGCAAAAATGATTTGTAAATGCCACCAAACTAAAGGGTTACATTCCAGAGCCAATATGAATGATACATGCCTGAAAATAGCAAATTGAGGACTTTATCTGACAGATCTGGGTCATGTATCAAGATAGAAGTTTGTTGTATAAAAAGACTGTCTAACCATCTCTATACTATTACTAGACTCGTCTAATCCACTATTAGTAGAAAGTCTTTTCATGGAACAGCGGCAAAAAGTGGGACGCTAATTTGTAGCACTTTCAGTTGTACTGAACTACTGTATTCTCAATCCATGCTTTCATGTGATTAAACTCTTCTTCACTCAACCCTTTGTTCCATTGTTTACCTTGCAGTCTTACTAACCAGCAACTATGAGTGTTATATGAGCATTATAACAAAGTTATAAAAAGTGTCTGTCTTTGTCATATGACCAAACTTTGAGATATTGTGACAGTGAGGAAGTGTTGCAAACTGTAAAAGGTTCAATCCTATTTCAAGTGGTAAAACATGTGAGAGTGAACACAAGGCTTCCTTTAAGAAATTCATAAGCAAGATGTCTTTGTCAAGACATGAAATCTTTAGGCATTTTGACAGTGACAAAAGCAACAAGATGGTAAGTTCCAATCAAGTAGAACATGAAAAACTGATAAATCTACCTCCTTTAAAAGATAATCTAATCAAGTGAGCAACAGAATAAACCAAGATACATTTTTCATCCACTCTTTTCACTGATAAATACTATATTACCCTTGAGTGGTCAGACAGATGTAGTACAAGCTGGCAGAAACTGCTCTCACAGGTTGAGGCATCAACAAGGCAGAGGTGGTGGTGCGATGTCTTGGTGGCTAGAATACAGTTGAAGTGGTGAGCCCATGGCAAGTTCCAGGTGTGAAAATATCAGTTCAAATATTTTTTTTCTTTTTAAAAGAATAACACTATTCACCATATTTCTGAATGAGTCAAGAAAAGGTAACATTACTGTCACACAGATTAAATCCAGCCAGTTAAGTATGGCTGGTAGACTGCTATTAAACCCATAGCTGGAGGGAGAAGAGATTGATTAATACTTTTCCCAATGGTATTTGTGCATAAGTGAATGAAACAAATTCAACTGGAATTCGAACTCAGCTCTGATTTCTCATTCCGAGCCAATCACATTAGGTGCTCAAAATAAAACAATAGAAATCAAATCTTAACATCGCTTGCTGGAATGTATGAACACTCATTGACAGCTCAACTGTAATATTAGTCATTCATATACAAGCCTGTTTTGCTGTATCACAGCTCATCAGTGAGGCTAGATACATCCACTCGCCTCTAGCCGGAATTGAAACTTGACTGATTTGGTGTCAGTCAGAGTCGCGACCCCCTAAGCCATATGCACATGGAATCAGAGAAGGGAAATTTTAACGTGTTGTATATAAGCAGTGTATACACACACCAGTCACTGAAAGAACTCAATTCATTTCTGAAAAGTGATGCTTATATCGCAGAAGTGGAAACTTTTTAAACTTTTTTTCTCTAGAGAGCTCACTCATAATGAGAACATAATAAATATATATATATATATATATATATATAGCATTGATGACTGCAGTGGCAGGGAAATGTTACTGAAGACTGAATTCCATGCCTTAAGGGAATTATGTTGGAGAAACAGGCATAGAATTCAGTCTTCAGTAACCATAAAAAGGAATATCAAAGACATCAACAATTTCCCTGCCACTGCAGACTTCAAGTGACCGTTTCATAGCATTGATGACATCAGATCAGAATTAAAATACATTTTCAAAATAGAATCACATATTAAAAGATTAAACAGAGATTTGGGTTTACTCAGAGAATACAGTTTTCACAGGAAGCCTTTAACCAACAACAACAACAACATTCTTTGTAAACTTAAGGTTCCAACTCTTTGTTTATTCCTTGTTTCATTGAAAAAGGACATGACATGTCCAAAAGTTCTGACCTGAAAATCTTTCTCTTCATGCTTCAATTTAGTCAAAAGTCTAATATATATCATCAATCTAGTCTTATTGCCAATATTATCATTTTCTTCCTCAAATTTTCTTAACTTATATATATTTTGTCCTACACATTTTTATGATAAAGTTTAATTTACAAATTAGTCACAATAATTAAAAACAATAACAAAAAATAAAAACGATATAAAACTGCACATCATTCAATAAGTCAAGGCCTGACATATAGATGGTGCCACTAATAAAAAATTCATATGATTTTTATGAAGTACTAACCTTTAAATGGCATGTGGCAAAATTTAAGCTCAATCGGATTATGAATTTACAAACTACGGTTATTTAAATGAAGCTACTGCTGCAAATTTTTAAAACTACTATCTGTGTTGATAAAGCATTGCTTTCTGATAGGAAAAAATACTGTTCAAGCAAAGCAATGGCTTGATGAGTTATTCAGATCCTGCTCCATCAGAAACAACTGTTAGGAGGTGGTTATGTTGACTTTAAACGTGGTTCTACAGACACAAATGATACTGAATGCTCAGGTCATCCAAAATTGGCAGTTGTCCTGGAAAACACCAAAAAAATCCACAAATACATTTTGGCCGATCGTAAATTGAGGTTGCGTGAGATAGCAGAGGAGTTGAACATATCAGAAAGCAATGTATTCAGCATTTTGCATAAACATTTGTCAATAAGAAGTGGGTGCCATGTTTGCAGTAAATAAAAAACAACAATGCGTCGATGATTCAGAGCATTGTTTGCAACTGTTTCAACGCAACCACAACAAGGAGTCAAATTGGCAGTCAGCTGAATGGACAGCAGCAAGTGAGGGTTAGGGTGATGTTTGTGCCTTCGGTCCAAAGTGACCAAAGATGCAAACATCAGCAGGCAAGGTTTTGGCCTCTGTATTTTGGGATGTGCAAGGTATTTTGTTCATGGATTACCTTGAGAAAGGAAGAACCATCAATAGCAAATATTATATAACGTTATTAGTGCATTTGAAGGAAGAAATCACCAAAAAATGGTCACAAATAAAGAAGAAAAAGTGATCTTTCACCAAGACAACACACTGTATCTCAACGATGACAAAACTATATAAATTGCACTTTGAATTGCTTCTACATCCACCCTATTCTCTTCATCTGGCCCCCAGCGACTACTGGCTGTTTGCAGACCTCAAAAGAATGCTCCAAGGAAAGAGATTTGGCTCCAATGAAGAAGTGATATTGGAAACAGCCATATATTGATGAATAAAGTCGAATTTTGCCTAAAGGTTGTTGTTTTATTAGTTAGGCCCAGGATTTATTGAGTGATGTGTTATAAGCATGTATTGGAATAAAAGTTATGCAATGGATGGAAAGGTTGTTCTTATTGTAGATCTTTGCAAACTCAGAATAGGATCTTTTTTTTTCTTTGTTGAAGTTTTATCTTTTCACATAAAGGAATCATTTTATGATGACTTCCCTTTGGCTTATTTGAACTCTCAACATCACTAATCTTGGGCTTTATCATGGGGACCATTGTTAAATCAAACTTACTTTGTTTATTTCTGGGATTGACTGCAGGGAACAGAAAGCAAAAATGTGGATAAGTGTTGAGGTTACCTACATAACTCCAATATGTTCCCTAAACTATTAAGTAACAATTAGTTGATAGTTTAAGGGACATATTGGAGTTTCTTCAAACAAGAGAGGAAGAATGAATGTCCAAACAATAACATACAATTAACAACAAAATATGCTATTGCCTGAAGAAAACTAAATGGAAAGAATACAAAAGGTGTGTATGCAAAGATGCTCTTAACATATGTCTATACATTGTGTAAATTTTTTATGAAAGATTCTAGGAGACTTACATTTGAATAGTTATTATCCATTGGTTTGATAGTATTATTAGATATACCTAAGTGTAGTCAGCTAAGTGTAGGGCATTGTATACTGTGTTCTACACGATGTGAGGGGAATGAAACCCAATTTATCTCTAAGGTATTCTGTGAGTGAAAAGGAGTCAAACATTTGCTCTCTTTTCTTACATCCTGCTTTGGATCTAGTGATCATTAGAAGTTCTTTGGCAGACAACTGAGGTAACCTACAAAAGGTAACCTCTTTACAATATTTCTTATTTTTTCTTCAGACATAAGCTTAAACTAATATGGCACAAGGGAGAATATCCAGAGGGATGATATGAAATATGGTTATGTCACTCTTCCAAGGAGGGATTGCATCTCAAGAAAATCAGCATTTAGAAGCTTAGCTTTTAATTATACCGGAACACTGATCTTTGCTACTGGTGGGAAGGACATAGGCAAACTACAGTTATTCCTCATCCTTTACGGCTGAGATTAAAATTACAATATTGCAAAATACAATTTTTTTTAAAAATTGTTTTCTCAAATATTATGAAATTGTAAATATTGCATGCATGTTCTCGGCTCATATTTTATTTTTTAATTTTGAAAAAAATCAATAATTGACAATCCTTGGATTGCAAATTTTGGTGAGATGAATGTTAAAACTGACTACTCTCTTGCATTCTTCCTAACCTCACCAAACACATAATGACTGCTATCCTATAATTGTTATCATTTATTAAGCTTAGTGTGGCACAGTCTCACAAGTATGGAGCACCCAGTGAGAATTCAATAATATACTCACTACTAATGGCCAACCAGACTAGCACACTAACCATAACACTAAGTCAGGCACCACCCTCTCATATAAGATTTGCTACATTTAGTTTTGAAATTTGTTGCTGCATTTGTAAATAAAACAAAATAAAAGAAACTCAAAGAAAATGGAATTTGTTTATTAACTGAATGCTTGGTATAATTGATTTTGTGAAATATTTAAATAATTTACTTTTAAGCATTTGAATTTTTTTTATTTAAAATAGGCACAGGTCTACTTTTAATGCTGTTTTTAACCAATTTTCAATATTTTTGTATTATTCATATGTCTAATTTAATAAGAATTCAAGTATCATTTGGCATTTTAAGTTTTCCTTGTGTGTTCTTAAATGTTTGTCCATAGTTGATATTGTCTGTTAAAATCTATAAACACAGCTTTTGAACATTTCAATTTTTTCCTTAATAGGCAGCTTTAAGAGACTATATGTTACCTAAACAAAATACCACTCTCAGGTTTAAGGATAACACCGAGTTATTGCTAGGATCAAAACACAGTCAAAAACAATGTTATTGTGTAATGTCTCTTCCTATCAGCCTGCAAATAGCCTCTTTTAATCTCTTCAGCTGTCTGAAATGTTCAACGCTATTGGTTGATCAATGAATTGATTTCTTTAGCCCTTGGTCCATTCTGGCCCCACATTGTGATTAATTGATTGCAGACAGGCCGGGATTTGTTGTCAATATCCTATCTTGGTTTGATCTGAACAGAGTGAAGGTGTACAGTAATAATAAAAAAATAAATAATTACTCTGAGAAGAATGATGGATAATTAAAAAAAAAAATGACTTATCTCGAGTATATTATACAATGACTTCATTAGTAGTGTACATGTCATTCTAAATTGTCCCCAGGTTGGATGTGACATTGGTTAAACTGGTATAGATTGGCTGAAGCACAGTTAACAGTTTGTTCAATTGATTTTTGGTAATTACTTTACAAGTCTGGCTCAAGGCTGATGTGTCAGTCATGCTCAGGCAGTAGTCACTTGTGGTCAATCTCCATCTGTCCTCACGGCTCAGATCTCTTGGTACAATTTCTCTCTTTACTTTCACTTTTTATTGGTGCCAGCCAAGAACTGGTGTGGAGGCAGGAGGTAGTCTATCCATCTCTCTGGCAATGGTTGCAGGCAATACTCTTCCCACTACTACTTCCTTTTTTCTGCAACTCCCTGGTGGCTGCAAGCCGGTTCTTCCATCTTCTTCATTATTACCCTAAAGTGAAAAAAATCAATTCTCACGCAATATATAATAACTTGGCTTTTCTCGGATGAATCATTCAACACCCAGAATTTGTTTTTACTAAAACAAATTTATCACTTAAATTCCTTTCATGTGGTTTTCAAACTCTGAATACTTAATTTTCTTTTTGTTGAGTAACCTTTTTACCTCACAGCCGACACCCAGGTTCTTTAAGGCCTCTTTTGTGAGCCAAACTGTCAATACCTAAATTAGATTTGATCCTGGCCAGACATCCGACTTGTAACAGAGTTTCAAGCCCTGGGAATATTTTTATACTGGTTAACTCTTTTCAAAAGACATATATCAGTATAACTCTCTGTATATTTAATTAATAAAATGTATTATTAATTACCAAATAGTATCACAATTTTCTCATTCAATAATTTTTTTCTCGGTGCTTATTAAGCTTAATTTGATATGAAAGATAGAAAAATGTGAAGAAAATGAATGTTGGAAGACTGTGTTGTACCAGTCTTCCAGGTGTATATTGGGAGAGTGCATTTGAAATCCCAATATTTTTCCTTGTTTTGTAAGATTTTGGAGAGATGATTTACTGATACAAATTCTACTAATTAACCCAAAGCTATGGGGAGAAGTGGATCCATACCTTTCTCAAGAGTATTTGTTTTGCACAAGTGAATATAATGAATCTGACCAGAATTGGAACTCAGTTCTCTGATTTTCAATTTTGTGCTATTATACATTACAGAAATCACACATCCAAGTTTGCAGCACTTGATATTTCCAAGCAGTCACCCATCTAGGTACTAGCCAGGCTCAATATTACTTAACTTTGGTGATCATACAAGACCCTGGTGTTTCAATGTGATATAGCCTAAGCCAGGTCTTTTTCCTGTGTTCAGATCTGATTATTTCAATAAGTAGGTAGACCAAAATCGTTGCTTCTACTGCTTCTGTGGCTTTTAAAAAGTTTATAAAAGAAAACAAAATGTAATTTCTGGTAGGAAATCTTTTTAGATCACAAAACAATCTGCGGTGGTCTAATTCTTTATGTTTATTTTCCCAATAATTAGCTATTTGAATTTGGGATACATATTCAACGAAAAGAAATATACTACAATGGAGTTCTGAAAAGCTCTTGGTCTTATCCATAATATTCTGATGTTTGGTTCTTGAAATAAGGATGTTGGAAAATGAACCAGACTGAGAAGCTTTCAACACCCCATTGTACTTAAAAATAGTGAGTACCTACTAAAAAAAAAAAAAAAACACAGCATATAAAATTTTATTTTTTTCCAAATTTATTATATTAGGTCTAATGAATTTATATCTTCATGTTGGGTTTTTTAAATATCTTTTATTTTACGTTTTATGAATAATTTTTCTGTTTGTGTATGTGATTTCATTATGTTTTTTTTTTTCTTTAAAATGCCAAAAGATTTGAGTTGGAACATTGTAACTGATGTCAATATCTGTCTGCAATTCATTTCTGGCAAAAATTTAAAATTTCTCTTAGCCATTTCTATTAGCTCTTCCCTCGCTACATTTTCTCAGTTATTTTCTTTTTCACTTTCTATTTCTTCTGTATCTTTATTTTTTCCTCTTTCTTTTCCTTTTCTTGATTTCTCGTCTTATTTTCTGATCTTTTCTGTCTTCTTTCTCCCTCTAATTTCTTTTTACCTTGTATGGTAGTGGTGTGGGGAATATTACAAAGATAAAAGGAAGTGTTGTTCTTAAAAGAAATTTTTTTAAATAAACATGTTTATTACCATCATTGTTAACTACCAGATGAAACATTGTTTTTTCAATGTCGCATCAAAACGTACAATTTTGTAGTAATTTGTAATTTTTCACATGTTCTAATGTAATTATATATATATATATATATATAATGATGTAAATTAATAAATATACATATGAGGGTGCACATGTGTGTAGTATTATTATTCAGGTATTAATAAAACAGTGCTCAATATATGAACAGAAATGTATTATATATATATATATATATATATATATATATATATTAATAAATATAAATATTATCCTACATCTATGGCACGACTGAGTTTCATGCATTATGCAATCATCAAGTGTATATTTCAAACTGACAGTTTTATAGATTTGAATTTAAATTCACTCAATGTTCACGAGAATTAAATCTTATAGTTAAGTTATTACTTTTTTAATAACAAGATTAAAAATGATAAAATGCATGGAGAAGAAATCAAAGGTGCATAAATCATGGAACATAAAAATTTAAATATTCAAATATTACATGTAGATAAAAAAAAATTAAAATTTTAAATAAAATAAAATGAAAATAAAAGTTAAGTAAAATTTAGAATTAAAATTAAAAAATGTAGAAAGCAAAAATAAGTGGTTTAATTCATAATTGTTAATAGTAATATTGCGGAGAAAGAAAGAAAGGGGCAAACATGAAACTTCAAGTTGCGCCATAAATGTAAGATAATGTGTGTGTGTGTATATATATATATATATATATATATATGAGCTTTCAAAGAGAGTATTTTGAAAAGGTCTAATATATCATTGCCCTAGAGGGAACTTAAAAAAGAAAAAAATTACGTGAGTATTTTCTGAACAGATCTCGTGCTATTATTCTCACTTTGATCTCTTCCTTTTCAGTTTGTAATTTTTATTTATTGGAATTTAAAATAGATTTTGTGTTGTATGTTTTAGTGGATGAAACAAAAACAAAACAAAATAACAAGTCATGTAATATTTTCTTCTTTTAGGTAATGATGGGGGGCAGTTGGTTTAATCAGCTACTTGATGCTTGTCCTGAGATGTCAGAAGAGTGCTTGACAGATTTGGCTGTGAAATTTGTATCTGAACACCTTGGAATTTCTACCTCTCTACAGAGGTCTCAAGTTATGCTACTAAAAGTGAGTATCATGACAATAACATGAAAACAGAACTTGCAATTCAAGAAATACTGATAACATTTTAAAAACGAATTCAGTAATATTCAAAAGTATTTAGGTCAGGCGGGGTGTTAATAAAATATGAATGTTAGTAAATATAAATGTTAGCTCCCTGGTGCCCACTCTGCATGAAGTTGCTTAAGCTACTAGACTAGCAACTAGATCCCATCCTTTTACAGTGAAACCAGTCAAATGTAACCGCAATTTCTATTCTAGCAGTTTCTTTGCTTGCACTTCTCGCCTGTGGAATTCCCTTCTGTATACTTACTTCCCTGAAAACTACAATCTCCAAGAATTTAAATGCAAAGTCAGTTGCCATCTCTTATCTTCTTGACTCACATCCTTTCCCTGACAACCCTTGTATCATGTTCTTCCTTTACATTCCACTCTCATGCAGCCCTCTTCACACCTGTATTCTCATCCTGTTCTTACTCATTCTCTGACTCCCCTGTAACTCGTTCCTCTTTCCCATCACTCATCTCTTCTGTAACACCTTGTATACCAATGGCAGTTCTGCCTTGCTTGGGGTGAAATGATTAAAAAAAAAAATTACCAATTATATCAAACAACAAACTTGGAAATTTGAAAAGTTAAAAAAAATTGGATTGACAGAACTTGCCTAATATTCAAGCAAAAATGCTTAAAAGAATTTTTGCTGCCAACCAAAATACACCTTGTATATATATATATATATATATATATATATATATATATATATTTGCATTGATAAAGTCCCTCAGAGGAGGAAATGAGTTGGCCGTAATAAGTTTTCCTTTTGTCTTTATTCATATATACAGGATGCGATGGGTAAAATATTGCCATTTTATATTTTTAATTTACTACATTAATGCTGATTTTTTTTTTGTTGACTGCACGTATAGTAGGGTCAGTTAAGCATCGTTTGTGAGAAAAAGAGCACCATGACACTTCACGTCACCAGAAATTTGAAAATCGCTTGACATTCATACCAGAAGCTTTATTACAGGCATGTCAGTGTTTAGGTGTTAATCTGGAGATAGTACAGAGGATTCAGAAAGAGTTGGATGATATATCCAGTCAACATCATTGTAGTGATTACTAGTGAAAGCGACATTATACCTCCATTCTCTTCCCTGAAGGCCACAGAGGCCTACATCAAGTGTCTTGAAGAGGTAGTGCTGCCCTGGGTCAAAAGGGTGGTTGTTGGAAAACACTGTCTGGCAACAGGACTCTGCACCATCATGACATACAAGCAGGTGAACCCAGTTATGGCTGTCAGATAATTTCTGTGACCACATCAACCCTTACATCTGGCCACTTAACTCACCAGACTGCAACCCTACTTCATTATTATGTGTTGGGCACAGTTAAGCGAGAGACCAACTAAACTCCTTGTAATACCAAAGATGAAATCAAGGCCAGGATTATAGCAGCATTTACCAATTTAAACAAGAAGATTGTCAAGAAGAGATGCAAAAGATTCCAAAGGTGGGTGTGTGTGTATATATATATATATATACACACACACCCCTCTCAATTTGGATAGGCAGATAGTATTTTGTTCTGATTCACAGTTGTAAATAAAAGTAGCTATAATGAACATAAAAAAAAACTTTAGAATTTGATTCCATTGAATAACATGGGTAAAAATTGGAATATTGTTTAAACATTTTCTGACTGAATTTCTGAGATGAGGAATTATTATTTACACCATTTATGTGCAAACTGTTGTCTTCATTTTTGTTAGCACAACATTTCAGCCATTGTGCCCTCTTGGTAGCCTACAAGGAATCTCAAATTAAACCCTTTATATAATTTACAGGAGTAAACTGTTCTCATTCCACTGCCTATGTCTAGGAAAATATCATCTAGTTCCTATTTTTAGTACTGCTCAGTTATTTCTTGCTTGTTTCTACTGAGTTCAAAAACACTCCGCCCACTCCAGGGATTGAACTCACCATATCACCAAATTCATGAACCAATACTTTATTCCACTAAGTTATTGTAGACTAATTTTTACCCATGTTAAATTTTACAAATAACTGTATTGTTTTACAAATAAAATTCTGTTAAACTGTTGTTTAAATAAGAAAAATATGGAGCTGTAAATTAAAGGAATCATGATTTAATTATAAAAATTAGATTTGCCTACATACACATGAAATGTACAGATTTTGTCTAAGTAAAGCTTGTTGAGGTGGTGAATGAAGATTTTGGGAAGAAAATATCCAGTTACTTGAGATTTTTGTTTGTTTTTGTCAGCATTTGATGAAAGGACATCAACTTGGTCTTTGTATTACTCTATGAAATTTTTTTTTTTTTTTTTTAATCATATCACCCCAAGCAAGGCGGTAACGCCACTGATGCGCAGGGGGCTACGTAAGGGTAAAAAGAATGGAAAAGAGAAAGCCGGAAACCACATCCTAAACAGGAAACAAGGGATGAGCCTCTTCACCTGTTCAATAGATGTGGGTGGAGTGTGAACCGGGCGATAGTTTAGTCTATCTACTCCAATTGAAAAAAAAAAATAAAACAAAATCAATCCTTCAATTAAGCATGAAAAGTTTTAAAATAAAGCAAAAATTAGGCAAAATGAATAAAAAATAAAAAAATAATGGCTCACCCAGAACAGAATTCAACAATATTCAAGACATTTTAACTCCAAGCCGAGAACAAAATCACTGACCGTTGTAGAAGATATTTCTAACTTTTTACTCACAGAATGTGGAAATGGGGTGCTAGCCAACCAGCCAGCAGAGAAGAGGAAAGAGAACAAAGCCACTGACCGCTGTAAAAGATATTACTAACTTTTTACTCACAGAATGTGGAAATGGGGTGTTGCAAACTGTTAATAGTTTCACTAATGGGGACTGCAAGAGGTGTTCTATCTGACCAGCTTCTGTATTACCCTCACCAATTTTTCCTGTGGTTATATAGATAATCAAATCATTGCAGAGTGTGTCTGTTCTGATGATCTTCAGGGTCAGTTTACCCAAGCCTCAATCTCAATTGTCTGCTATTTTCAATGATTTAAGGGATTGCTCTTTGCTTTTATATTCATTCTAATTTCTCTTATTTATGAGTTAAATTATTTTGACACTGTTTAAAATGGCTGATGGTTATCAAGCCAGCCAGACATGGGAACAGCCATAAACACCAGGATTTTGCACAGATTTATAGTTACAAGATTAAATATCCATGACTTTAAAACTTAATAATCTATGTTCAGATAATTGATATTTTAGTGTGTGTGTGTGTGTGCATATGTATAGGTCCTGCTGACTTTGTAAGCAAAGAACCATAAACATTTTCAAACATAGTTGTGATTTGCGTGATTTTTATGTGAATGGACTGTGTATAGAATATGTAATCAGCAATATAATCTAAATTATTTAGTATTTTTTCGTCTATAATTTAATGGTTTCAAATCTGCAAATTTCTTTATGAAATTAATTTTAAATATTTTGAGTAAAACGATGCCCCTCCCCACACACAAAATATCACATTTCTTGAATGTTATACCAAAAATATAAAAACATAAAAAAGTAATATATTTGTTAAAAATGCACCAAATATGACATCTCTACTCCTGATATATACACACATATACTGTTTATTGCCAAAAGTAAGCAATACCCATAAAAAAGAACTCAATAATGGACAAAAGTGCTTCATTTCTGTGTGAGGGACAGAAAATTAGGTATCGTTGATAGTGATGAAAATAAATTAGAAGTGTTTCAGGTTTTATCTGCTACTCCTGTGCTTAAAGGTACTCAATGATATCAATTCTGTTCCTAACACACATATTTGTATGTTATGGCCTATTGTAAATACCCAAATAATTTTTTTCTTTTCTTTTTTTTCCAGAACTGCATTCCTCAGTATGACCTCGGCCACAAAGACAGATTCAGCCAGATGCAAAACTACATTGCATCATGTCAGCTTCCTTTAAGTCTGCTTGGTTCCTCTTACAAAGGACACAGTGTCAATGATTGCATCCTTAATTCCCGATTGGCTATAGATTCCTTCATGTCTCCTTAACAGTCTAAAGATGAGTGAATTGTGAGCTAAAAATGGCTTTGGGAAGGGACAACTCAACACCTGACTGAGTGCCAGGACAACTCTGCACCAGAAAAACTTGGACTTTTTTTTATCACCGAGTAAAAATAATTTATTAAGGATTAAACCCTTAATTAGTGAATATTTTTCTTTAAATAAGGCATTTGATAGGCATTATGTAAAATATGAACCAGTTTTTTGTTTTTAACTATTTTTAATAAAGTAAATTATGAATTATTTTTTATAAAAATATTTTAGAATGTCGATGTACTTTATTAAAAAATAATTAAACAAGTGTTTTATTGAATTATTTTTATGTCAATTTACTTTAAAGTAAATTGACATAAAATATAATTCGATAAAACACTTGTCTTTAATTATTATGTAATTATTTGCACTCAGTTTGTGGTGTTGAGTTGTCCTGTACCCTTGGCAGATACTTCCAATCAACTAATTAATGTAAACTATAATTCTATTGAGTACAGCAAGCCCATATCATTATGGGTTTGGGGCACTATAAGTCATTTAGAAAAATAGTTTGAAACCAAAGTGGTTAATCAGACAAAGGCCTGTTGACAAAGTGGCACAGGCCTTCAGACTAAATGAATTTTGCTCAGTATCTAAGCAACTCAATTGGTCCTTGATTCCAGATGTACTATCCTTGGCCACAATGAATAACACATTATTATCATCATTTAATTATTATTATTTTTTTTTATCTAAATAAACATTCTATTTCTTTATAATAGCTGGTTGTCAGTTTTACTTTATTGCTGATAAGAACATCCTAGGAAGTTGATATCTAAAATTGGACACTGTCACAAAAATAGAATATTTACAAAAATATATATTTTTCTATCGTCGTATGTGTAATATCCAACCAGATTTGCTCTGCCAGGTTCAAGAACTTTACTTCCTTTTTATTGGAGTTATTCATTGTTTGTTGAAATAGTTACAAAAGAGTAACATTCAACTTCAATGGAAAATCTGATGATGATTCCCTTTTGTCCAACTTGCATTTCAGGACCTTTATATTTTTTTTTTTTTTTTAAACTTTTGTTCATGGATATTTGTTTTCAAAATAGCTGGTAGCTCTAAAATCTGCAATACTTTTAACTGAACAATTAGATAATTTTATTATCCTAAATTGAAGAGAGACCCCAACCCCAAATTATGTTGTATTCTACAGTTACTCTTACTTTACTTAAATTTATATTATTTCTTGTTTCAATATTTTAAACTTAGTTTTTCTCATTTATTTTGATAGATCAATTTTAGAGACATTGGATGTCAAAAGTTAAACTTAAATGTTGACTATTTTTAATGTAAACTGCAGTAGACATTTATTGTACTTTTCTCTTTTTATTTCTAGAATTGATTCCATTAACAATATTTATTAGAAGACATTTATTTCTGAACAAAATGTGTCACAATACGACTTTTTCATCTTGGTATTTACTCACTCAGTTATTCAGATATAAATTTTTTTCATTTTTAGGAAATTTAAGACATAAATGGTTTCTTTAATGAAAAACAAAATTTGCAAGAAATGAGGTCCTTTATTTCTGTGTATGAAATATTCAAGAAATGCTTGTTAACCTGTAAGATAAATTACTAACTTATAGTCATACATCAGTGCTTATTAAAAATTATTAACAAAAAAAAAGAAAAAAAAAGTGATTTCCATGGTAAACTCTAACCAAAAATTTCAAATAATGACCTCAAATAACTGAGGTTGGTGGGAGAAGGCAGTATAAAATTTAATGAAACAAAACAATAAGAAAAACTGCAATGATTACTTTAAAACAAGAATCATATTTTATTTTAATGTAATATTTGTCAACATGTTCTATGATTAAGTAATATTATCAAAGTATTTTCACTTGTTTGTGGGTACAGTGTGTTACTAGACTAAGCACAATCCTATGCCTGGTGGGTAGGTGGTCAAGGCAACATCCTACGTACATGTGTGGCCTGCTGTCTCTTTTGTCAGGATCGATCCTGGCCTGAGAACAAGCCATCAGCCCACACCCATTGTCATTGATGGCATTGACTGCAGCTGGTCTTTGGGTTGACCTCTTCAACTGTAATCTCTCTTACCCACATTGCAATTTTTGATCTTAAGAGAGTTAAGTTGAATTATCATTGGGGTATCTAAACCAAGCTGAATATGCGCACTCAATTGTGGAAATAAAACAGCACCAATTTTGGAAATAAAATACACGACGTCTGAATAAATCTTTAGATGGTATTTATATACAAAATAAAAGAAAAAATTAGTTCTTTTTTTTTCTTTTCCCAACCCGTTCCTAATAATTGGTGACGAAACAAAAATTTCGGCTAGTTTCTCTTAAGAGTGACCAGATTTGGTAATTAGGTAACTGGTGAATTCAAATACAGTTGTTTGTGCTTTTCAAAAATGATTGTTGGAGTTTTTCTTATTATAATCATCAGGTTGGCACAAGCGGTTTTGTTGGAGTTTTTCTTCTTTAGCAGATAACTTTGGTTATTATTACTTCAGAATTTGGGTGGCAACTTTGAACTCTAAGCAAAACTGCAAACTCCGGCAGCAACTAATACCGTTTTATGTGTGTCCTTATTTACTGGTGTGGTGAGGATGCATAAGGGGTTTTATGAAAATATCCTAAAATTCAACCAGTCCTCTTTCTTCACACTTCCAATTCTGGAAGATTCTCCCTCTTCTTGGGAGGAGCTCCCTACACATACCTTGGACAGTCTAATTGATTTCTGAAGTGCCACAGCTCACACACCATCGGATACACTGATAGCCTGTGGTAGCATTGTTTTTGTTAACACTTCTACTTGGCAATTCTTAATTCCTTCCCTTTTATTTTCAAACAATTCCAGTACACACATTGTGATTACTTGCCACATAAATGAGACTTAGTGAGGTACAGGTTCTCAAGGCATCGTTCTTACACTTCATCTGCCGAGAGTATCATAAATTTTGTCCTAGCTGAATTCAAGGCTATATATTCAGTTTCAATTCTGTATCTCACCACCACTCCCAAACCTTGATTCACACGAGGATAGGGAATAGGTAAGTTTATAACTTGGTATATTTCAAAAATACTTTCTCTATCCAACGGAATAGACATCAAAACTAGCAATTTGTTATTTTCTAGCAAGGTTACACAACCTAGTGCACTATAATATTTCCACAGTTCTCTGGCAAGATCTACTGGTAATCTAAGGTAATTCTATTTTATTTTTTGTTTTTAACCAGTTCACAATCTTGGGAAAATGAATCTCTTTCCGACAAAAAACAAACAAACAAACATTGTGTTCTTTAAACTTTTTTCATCTGATTAAAATGAAATTGTTTTCTCTAACCCTTTTTCATCCGTATACCATGTTAAATATTGTCATACAAGAACAAGTCTGCAGCCCGAGGCAAGCTGCCATCATAAATTTGCTTGTCAAGCTCTGGTTTGCCACAGTGGATGATGTCAGCTGAAGTATATGTGCCAGAGAGTGGTGACCTATGGACCACCTCAAACATTTTGCAGCCAAGGCTTTCATGCTCAAAGACTTTTCTTCTTCTAACATCTAAAGAATCAGCTGGAGAAGAGCAGTCCATGAAAAAATAACATTCTTTGCAACCACCAGAAGACAAATACAAGAGCCCAAAGAAAAGCAATAGCTCTCCATCTACTGACCCCCCCCCATCTAGGGCTGTGAACATCTCTTCAGATCCAACATAGGACTCATTTCACACAAAAAAATGTCAGTGAGCATCCCAATACTTGCCAACGATGAACAACAGTGTATTATATATATTATTATAAGCAAATCATCAAAAGGACCATAGATATAAGAATGTTTCTCAATGAATTGATTGAACAGAGGAAAAGAGCAGTGATTATATTTAAATATGCATGCACACAATATAAGGTGGCATGAAAAAGTTCCCAGATTGTTATTGGCTTGAATTGTACTATTGATTGGAGATTTTTTTTTTAAATCAATTCACTCCAAACAAAGCAATAATGCTACTGGGTGTGAAAGAGAGTGAGAAAACTTTAGAAGGCACCAGAAACCCAATTCGAAACAGGAAACAAGGGATAAACGTCTACTCTTACTCAAAAGACAGGAGGAATGTGAACCAGACAATAGATAAACCTATGCATAGTGCTCATTAACACCAAGCAAGTTTACTAATAGGTTTCATGCTATCAATTCTTAACTTATTACCTGATATTTTATAACATTTAATTTAGAGATTCAAATAGGACAAAATAACTATTACATTCTTTTTTAAGAGACAAATCTACCCTGGGCATGTTTATTCCAATCTTCCCTTTTTATTTAATATTCAAATGAAATTTCCTGAATATTTGCTAAAAGGTTTGGTTGGAATAAGGATGTACCAGGAATTATTCTTATACTATAACTCAAAGTTAAACGACTACAATAGAGCAAGGTCTGTATCAAATTTTGCAAGCTACCAAGAATGCTGAAATGCTTTGTCAGACTTCTGTGGAACCATTCTTTTTAGGTTGAACAAAAGGTTTTGAGTGGTACATTTTGTTTCAAGACCTGTATCAGTTTAAGATGTTGAGCATTCAGGGTGACCAGCCACCAAGAAAATGCTAAAAAATATGGAAAAAAATTAACTCTTGAACAAGTATCATTGCTGAACAATTCATTCACTCACATCAGAGAGATTTACTTGAATATTGGCATATATTTTGTTTAAGGCTGAGTTCAGAAACTTTTTAATTCGACATTGATCCATGTACAGTGTGTGCGTACATACGTACGCCATAGGCAGAGGGTTCAGCAATTGGAGTTTAGCAGAATGCAACTTAATTTCTTGTTTTTTCAATCACTGGAAAATAAGAAAAAATTTTAAATTAAAATATGGCTTCTAGAGTTGACCAATTGTTTTTTATAGCTTATTAAACTTTTCAAGTTTAAATTCAGAAAATATTTTTAGAGTGTAAGAATTTTTTGGAGATGATTATGATTAACTGATACAAGTTCAACTAACTAACCCATAGCAGGGGAGAGAAGAGGTGGAGTCATGCCTTTCTCAAAATAGTTGCATGTAAGTGAATATAATGAACCCAAGTGGAATTGGAACTTGGTTCTACACTTTACATTTCTGAGCCATTATCCATCACATCACCCACAAATCCAAGCTGACAGCACCTGGTATTTCCTAATGGTCACCCATCTAGGCCCTTGACTAAGTGTGACATTGTGATTATATGAGAACGAGTGTTTCAATGTGACGTGGCCAATGGCCATAAACATGGTTTCTAGGAACTTCTCATGTCTGCAATATTCAACGTTATTGAACACACACACATACAAAATAAAATTATTTTTAAAGTTAAAAATAATGTGAAATTGGGGCATTGTTAATGAATCATAACGAGTCATTTTTATTGATGTAAAAAAAAAAAAAAAAATATGCAGCTTCTTATAAATTTTATGTGGTGGTGGTGATGAGACATGATGGAAAAGCTATAAACAATGTGTTTTGTCAAGAGCTGGTCTGCTTTCTTTGGCTTTT
The DNA here is from genome assembly GCA_037127315.1 of Ascarosepion bandense. Classification (NCBI taxonomy): domain Eukaryota; kingdom Metazoa; phylum Mollusca; class Cephalopoda; order Sepiida; family Sepiidae; genus Ascarosepion; species Ascarosepion bandense. The sequence continues at coordinate 785,746 of JBBBDQ010029121.1, read as the reverse complement.
TCAGGCTAGAATGAAAGACAAAGCTGTATGGAAGGAAAAATGCATTGGAATCTGTGAGTTGGGATCAAATATGAATTGTAATCTAACAATAAAATAAAGAACAAATAAGAAATGCTTATCAAATTAAGACTGATAAACATTTCCCATTTGTTATCTTTATATATATATATATATATATATAACACACTCATACACATGTATTTACATATATTAGAACCTTATTTTTATGTATACTTGTACACATATATACATGTCCCCCACATATATTAGACCATTTCTTTTTTGGTATACTTACATTTATATGTACAATAAAAATTAATCCCTTTCCTTCATTCTCAAAATAAATCTGGCACTATACCATTAAAGATGAATTTCACTATTACTTCCAAGAGTAGCTAATAAATAGATTATGTTTGCTACCTCATTAGAATCTCATTTTATCAGATACTTAGAAATATTGTGAAAGTTTTTTCATGGTTGTAATCATCATCCAAAGAAGTTTTCATGTTAACTGTTTTACTACCAGAGGCCATACTAATAGAAGATTGTCACATTTTTTTTTTTTTATTACTTTTTGATTAGGTCCATGGTTGTTTAGTCTGGCATAAGAAACCCAATGAAGATAAATCTCACTACACTAGTGTACTTGTAGCAAATTTGCTAAACTCAAAACCAGCCATTCTTTATGTTTATTTCTTTTCAGTTTGAAAATTTTCTTAAAATTATTTGTTGGCATATTTTGAAAATAATCATTACAATGATTTCATATTTTGTTTTGATAATTTAACCCTTTGGTGACTCTGGGGATAATTAACAGTGAATGAACTCAATGTCTAATTAATTGCAGATGATAAAAAGAAAAAGAGCTTAGCAGTACATTTCACTGGAGCCTGTGTTCAGCTCCAGTTAAAAGCTAGAATTATAAAATGCCGATTTTCATGGCATTTATGAACTTGGAAAGTTGTTGCGGAATATTTCTATCCCCATCATTCCTCTGCCTATTTGGCCTTGTGCCAAACTAAGCTTAATATAAAACAGAAAATTTTCATTATTTACATTGTTAAAGACTGTTGTCCTCATCTTTATTGCCATGTTTACAACATTTTGGCCATTGTACAATCTGGCCTTCTTCAGCTGCTAGAAATTTTGAACCAAACCAAACCCTTAATTTTGATCACTGGGATATATTATTCTCATTCTATGTGTGATACCATTTCCAGTAGCCATGTAGTTATCTCTTTTTAACTCAACTCTCTAAGTTATTTGTTCATCGTTGCTATAACCTGGTATTGAACCTACAACTCTTTGGGTCAAGTCACTGGAACTAACCAATGCCTATATTTACTGGGCCATGTGTTTAGAGTTTCATTAAAGCTACTGGGAGTGGCATCACACATGGAATGGGAACGGTCAAAATAAAGGGTTCAATTTGAAATTCCTAGCATCTGAAGGCCAGAGTGAACAACAGCCAAAACGTTGTAAACATGGCAATAAAGATGAGAACAACAATCTGAACAATATAAACACTACCTCATCACAGAAGACAAATACAGAAAATTTTCAGGACATAAAAAGAAGCAGCTTTGCTTCTCGCTTTGAAATTAATGATTAGACTTGCATTTCTTTAGGTTAGCATACGATATGTTCTTTCCTACTAAAAAATATTTTTGGGGGGTTACACCTTTTGGAGTTGACATACTTGTTTTTGGTTTTTAACTGAGCCTTGCCTTATCATGGTTGTTTCCTGTGGCTGAATTGGTAAGGTCACATTTCAATTATAGGAGTGGTTTCCCTGATGGAAAAAAAGGCAATATAGGTTCAATTCCTGTCAGGAGGCACATTTTTCTTTAATGGAACTTCTCAATTTAGGCAAGCTGACTTTAAAAAAAAAACATGTCAACTTAAACATGTGTACCTACAAAAAATAATGTTTATAATAATAATAAATAATGTCAGATCAAAAAATCCCTTTTGTAATATGGTAATAGTGAGATTAGCCATTTTCCTTAAAAAGAAACATTTGACATAAACAAAACAGAATTAACATTGGATTGAATTTATAAAATCTTTTTCTTAAAACAGTTTTTCTGGAAAATAGGTTTCTCAAGTTTAGTAACTGTTCTGGCTCTAGTAACCTTTTGTCTGAAGTAATGTGGAAAGTCAATATCTTGATTATATCATTTTCCCTTTTACTTATGTGCTAGCTACTTTAGTTGTTGCCACTGTTAAAAGTCTTCAAGTAATGTGGATTTTTTTATTTGATAAAGTTCTGTTTCAGATTCTATAGAGCCGGTCGATAAAATCTGATAAAGGATAATCCTCTTTAAGACCTACAGGGTTCATTCACTTTAGAAAATGGTTGTAGATATTTGATGGTTTAGACATTTCTGCACACCATGAATGATATACATGAGTTCAGTTGTTAAGTTAGCATTTTTGTTTATAATATGGTCTGTCTTAAAAAAAAAAAAAAAAAAAAAAAGCAAAAACATCTAAATAAAATTTTTGATTAGATCCAGTCTTTCTTATCAAATTGTGAGATGAAAGTCAGCCTGAATGGCTACTCTTCTAGATTCTTTTGTACTAAAGCAAGTATCCCCGAAGGTTCTATCCTCAGCCTTACTTTGTTTTTAATTTTCAATAATGACCTTCCTAATAGTATCAACTCTCAAGTTGGTATCATTGATAAGACAACTATTTACTCCTGTCACAATAGTAAGTATGATCAGTTAAACAAGGTCAAATTGGTAGCTGATGTCATAAACGACCTTAAGCTTGTTATTTGGGGCAAGGAATGGCTTGTTAATTTTAATGCCTCCAAAACAAAACTGATCTCTGTCAACATGGCTGATGCTAACCTCTAGGAGAGTGACTTGTGCCTTCTCAGGCTGACATGTAGTTGAAAGACTATATTGAATTCATTGCTAGGTCAGCTGCAAAGAAAGTTAGTTCATTATGTTGTGTTCATTTTCTCTCCAGAATCTACATTAACTATGTTTACCAGTCATCTATACTTAGAATATGGCTGCCACATATGTTCTGGTGCCCTTGCTATATATTTAGGGAGCCTTGATAAAATCCAAAGAGGGAATCAGCAATATTATTAGTCCTGATCTGGTGTCTCAGCTTTAGTCACTTTCTCATCACCATAAGGTTGCCTCTCTTTGCCTTTTCTATAAATACTTTCATGGTAATAGTTCAGATGAGCTCTTTGCTATGGTACCTACACTTGTGGAACTCTCAAGCTCTATGCTTTCCAGTCAACTTTAATCTCTCAAAGATAAATGGTGTCAATCACTAGCTACTTTTTTCCTGATTACTGAGGAGTGAGAAAGAAAAGAAGAGTAATGTTTTTGTCTCTAATTCTTCCACACCCAGAAACCCCTTTGTGCCTTAGTGGCTTTATTACCTTGCTTGGGGTGAACTTCTTTAAAAAAAAGTAAAAATAAATAAACAAATAAAATCATGAAGTAATTTTACACTGTTGAAAAGAAAACTTGCTTTATTTCTTTTTTCATATTTTTATTTAGTGCTGAAAAAAATAATCTATATAAGCCAGGTAAAATTAGCTGGCCTGTTGATAAAAAATTAATTTTTACCCATGAAATAAACTTTTCAATTATTATATTATAAAAATTATTTTCTATTAAAATATTCTGTTGAACATTTTAAACAACTTTGTTGGAAGATAAAGATTTGGTTATTCTTTTATTTCCTGGTGACCAATAATGGAATTTATATTAAGAAAATTTTACAGACTTTTAAAAGTAAAAGTTTAATTTCAAAGTGCTGAATAATTTTACTCACAACACCTGAAATCTCCAGTAATTGATTTGTTACTAACCAAGAGTTGCTGTTTTAGTAATTAAGTAAATCAAGTTTTGAACCTAGGATGACAAAAAAGAAAAAGAAAGAAAAATTTATACAAATATTCATTTTTGAAAATATCTCCATCCTAATATTGATATTTATTAGTGGTAAATATTAATCACATAAACCAAACATTATACACTGAAAATTTCAGGTCAAAATTTAGCTGTATCAGGCCATGAAATTACTGAGTCATCCTTATATATAGGTAATAAACCTTGTATGACAAGAGTGTCCTGTTTTCTTGTACAAATGCATAGTTAATTTACTAAGGCATGTGATTTAAAGGCTTGACAAATAAAGGTTAAAAGAGAACTATTTTAAAACCTCAAATAAGTCAATAATCCCAAAAAGAGTCTGTAATGTCATCAGCCCTGACATCAACTTCAGTCACTTTCCCATCACGATGACGTCTTCCCTTTGTCTTTTCTGTAAGTATTTTTATGACAGTTGTTCTAATGAGCTCTCTCTTTTTTTGATATTGTGACTGCATGAATTTAAGTGTACTACTAGATTGACAGATGTCTTGTTTCACTGCTGAAACAGATCAATGCTACCATAAGTTCTATTCTTATAGTTTCTTTTCTCACCTGTTGAATTCTCTTTCATCAGTTTCTTACTTCCCTGCCATTTACAATCTTCAAAAATTTGAATGCAACATCAATAACTATCTTCTGTCTTCCTGAACCCTGTTTTATTGTTGTCCTTTCCCCTAACTAAAGTCATCTCATTCTCTTTTCCTACCAGTAACCCCTTGTGTCTTAGTGGAATTATCATGTTCTGACGAGGATGTAAATATTAAAATATTAACAACTACAACCAATAATTTCTGATGCTCCATTACTGAATATCACTTCCAATGACATTATTTACATTGATTGGAATTTCAAACCAAATCCTTTATTTCAATCACTGGGGTATATTGTTCATGTTCAATGAGCCATGCCACTTCCGGTTGTCTTAGAGAGTTGAGTTAAAGGGAGATAACTAAGTTATTTGTTCACCACTGCTGACCATTTAGACAGAATTGCATCCATATACATAAATAATGGCAAGTATAAAATAAAAAAATGGAATATTTAAAGGGAAAAGAAAATACACACACACACACGTTTCATTAAAGACTATTGACAAGGTATTGTGGATTAAGCTTTTTATTCTACACTTTAGATACCTCTCCCAAGTAAGACGTCCAATAGAGGAGAACATTACTAAGGACTGTGTGTATGCCATTTCATACAGCTGAGGAAAAGAATATAAAGGAGAAATGGACCCCCACTTAGGATAAGGCTGCAAGATCGTAACAGGAGAGGGAATTGAAAAATCAGGCATAGCTGACCCCATATGGAGAGAGAAAGAGGATCAATGTCCCCCTGTGAGATTAAGTTGAAATAATAGAGATCACTCCTGGAAATTATGAAAACTTAAGGAATTAGCGCATACGCGAGACAAAAAACTAAGCCGGCCAAGCATAGAAATGAATACAAATTGGGAACAAGCAATACAGAGTGCTAGACAATATCATTAGTGTCAAGATTGCAATATAAGCTCTGGTTTTAAAAAAAGAAAAAAAAAGTCTGAGACATTAGGTTTATAAATCCCAAAAATTTATACTGATGTCATCTAGGACTCATGGCCCAGTGGATAGAAGTGTTAGTTAGACCCAAAGAGTTGTGAGTTCAATATCTGGCTTCAAATAACCTAGTTATTTCCCTTTAACTCTACTCTCTAAGACATCTGAAAATGGCATGCCTCATATAGTGAGAACAATATATTGGGTTTGAAATTCCTCACTTGAAGAAAGTTGGAGTATACAACAGCTGTAACAACATGAATATGACAAATCAACAGCCTGGACAATGTAAATACTACCTCATCTCAGAAGTATAGATAAATACCTCTTTTAATCTTATAAGAAAGAGATAAACCAACACACTTCCCACCTTTACATTTAATATGACACTAGTTGCTGGTCGTCTGCTACATCTGAGTCAACATTAGTCTATCCCATGTAACTCAAGATAGTTGATTTTTTTTTTTTTTTATGTGGGGTGTTATCTGTCAACAACCATGATTTCCTTTGTATTAAATTTTCACTGAAAGAAATAGTATTTATTTAATCTGTTTTCTATTACAGAATTTATATTTTCTATGAATGAATGTCTGTTGATAATTTTTCTGGAATTATCTCTTCATTGTTCCTTTTTTGTTTCCCTCCCAAAAAAAAAAAAAAAAACTGGACCAAATTACCAGAATTACACAACTTTATCTTAAGTTAAAAATGCTTTAGTTGACAGCAGATTTCTCACAAGAGAAGGAAAAAAAACACACACATAATGATGATTTCAATGTTTTTGCTTGGCAACAATATGGAATAAATATGAGAATTTTGGATTAAAAAAGTATATCTAAAAAAACAAAAAAATTTCAAAACAGATTTTCATTATAAAAATCTTTATATAACAATAAAAAAGTGTTTTTTCTGATGAGAGATAGAGATATAAAATAACCATAAATGAAATTTAAATTGATTTTTTTTTTAAAAATGAGACATGGACATGTCTATTTACAAACAAAATAACTTACAAAATTCTAAACAACAAAGCAAATTGAATTTGGTAGACATTATACAAGTTCAAATAGGAAAACTTGCCTTATTAAAATTTCAAATTTAAATTTTTGATGCATAAGATTAGATTTTGCATAATGTCTAAATTTAAGAATGTTATGAAAAGGCCGTCACATTGTAGAGCAATTGTTAACCACCTATTCTTGTTGGGCATAATTGCTATAAGATCCTCACTGGATGCCCCTTTTCTGCAGCCCTTTGTCTAGATTATACCAAGCTTATTAAATATTTTAGCTGCCTTACTATAAAGCAATAGTTAGCAAGCCCATCTGACAAACCATTTGAGTGATCCTCACTGGGTGCCCTATATTTGTGGCTCTGTGCCAGACAAAGCTAAATTATTAAATACCAGCTAATTATTTACTGTCAGAAGTTTGATGCTTGAACATAAAGGCCAGGATTTTTTAATGCAAATTTTCTCAGTAGGCAAGCAGGCTCTTTTTGTTTGGAAGATTACAGTAATGTCATTTTTACTCTGCCCCATTTGATTTTGTGTTGTGCAGGAAATATTTTAAAAGCCTTTAATACTGAGGATTTTACAAAAAAAGATTACATTTTTTTTTTTTCACAATAAGTTGTATTTAAAAAGCTTTTACCACAAAAATAAAATTTGTGGAGAAAACGTTGAGAAGAATCATTGATAAAAATTAGTCATTTCTATACAGGAAACATTTCGCATTTATTGATTAAACTGTTAATGTTACTGTCAGTTAAAATTTATAAAATCTTTTTTCTTAAAACAATTTTTTAAGACCACCATTATTGCACTTTCTAAAACTGATGGAAGTTTCCTTCCTAATCTCCTGTTTAAGGTAGGATGGAAAGTCAACATCTTGATTATATTACTTTTCCCTTCTAATTATAAATGTGCTACCTGTTTTTGTTGTCGGAAGACTTCAAGTGATTGGATTTTTGTTATTTGGCAAAGCTCTTTGTGATCTTGTAGCACCAATCTAAAGCATTTGATGAAGGGTTGTCTTTTTTAAGATTTGAAAAATTTATACACTTGAAGCCATTTTTAGAATTTATCAATTCAACATTTTAGATTTTTTATGATGAATTCAGGGCAGGTGCCATCAGTACTCAAGTTCCAATTCCTAATCATACCTGTTTTAAAAAGGTTTATTTTAATCCCTACTTTTTAGTAAAGAATGTTGATTTTGCTTTGTTCAAGACTATTCTTTTACCAACTATAAATTTGTGTATCATCAGCACACTGATTTCTAGAGGGAAAATAAGTTGCTTAATTATTTACTAAATTATCAGCTATATGTAATTGTTTTTTCAGATCAGCAATTAAAAATGTAGGTAGTGCATTTACTTTCCTCGTTGGCTTTTGATCATGTAATTTAATTGTGTATTTAGGCAACAATCTCTCTTTTATACAAGTTTCATTAAAGATGACTGACAAGGTACTGCAAATAAGCTTTTTATTCAAACTTTCTTGTGTTCATATATAAGTGTTTCTTTTCTGGCCATAAAGTGTGTGAAAATTGTTCAAATGTTATATATATTTATTCTAAATTATATTTTAGAACATGTACAATTTTTTTTTTTTATATATATCCACTACAAATCGTACATTTGTTTTGACATTAAAACTACAATGTCTCATCAGGTGGTGTGGACATATATATATATATATATATATATATATATATATATATATATATATAATTAAAAATTGTACATGTTCTAAAATATAAAAAAAAAATATTGTACACATTCTCAAATATAATTTAGAATAAATATTCACAGCTCTATATTTTTTATATATCGAGCACTGTTTTAATGTTTTGGACATTGTAAAAAAAAATTTTTCTTCGTTCCTTATTCACTCAGATTATATATATATATATATATATATATATATATATATCTCCTCAAGTGTTTCAGCTATCCTATTAAAATTAATATAAGCATTATCAAGGATTTTTTTAAATTTTTAACTAAATGTGCAAACTTTTTATATATCTAGAGTAATGAAATGTTTTATTTTTCAAACACAGACATTGTAGATTCGTTTATAGTTGATGATGAGCGTTGGCTTTGGTTTTTTTTTATTACTAATGCTTCCATTATTTCTGGCCATTTTACTCGTGGATGAGACTATCATGGCCATATTTTCTATGAGTATTTTGCAAATTTAACATTTAAACACACAGAAACCTACCAAACTCCATCTGCAACAAAAAAAAAAAAAAGTTTAAAAAGCTTAATCCACAGTACCTTGTCAATGGTCTTTAATTAAACTTGTATGTGTGTGTATATTTTGTTTTCTTTTTTCACTTTAAATATTTTATTGTTTTAATTTTATACTTGCCATTATTCATGTATATGAATACAACTAAATAATCAATTTAAGTCTCTTAAGAAAAGGAATTTTCCATACATTTTAAATTTCAAATATGTGAGTAGAAAATATTTTAAATTTGTCTGTGGATATGTCTGTATGTAAACAAGCAAATTTACACATGCTGTTTGTGGCCCCACTCCATACTGCCATAGGTTTGTGAGGGTAAAGATGTTAAATTTCTCTACAGAATACACCTGAAGACGGTTGGGAAATAGATTGGTCGAAACAGAGTGTTAATAATAGCATGCATTAACACTATTTGACTTGTTAATTAGTTCATTTCTGAACAAATTTTCAACATAATTCCTTTTTAAAAATGAGGTGGGGGGGGGTACCAGATTTTTTCTACTTAATAAATAAAAAGCGCTCGTGTTTATACTGTGGCTGGGTGCTGCACTTGCAAGCCATTCAAAGCGAGCTCTGTGCTCTGGAAATGTTATTCTGCACCAACGCTAATCAAATTCAAACAAATATCTATTCTGAATACCTGTTGGATATAACAATGTTTAGTAAGCTGCTATTGCAAGCCATTGACAATGAAGTATTCCTCATTGGTAGGGAGGGAATAATCCAATAAATATATAATACAACCTCAAAGATGGAAGCAAAAAATGTATATTTTTTTTTCTTTTTTAAGGAACCAAGTGGTAGCTGAGAGGTATCAGAGTCCGGCTTAGGTCTAAATGTTGCATATGGTCCAATGGCAAACATTTGCCATTATCTGAATTTGTGACTGTAGCAGCAGCAGCAGCAGCAGTATCACCAGGTATAGCCAGGTCAGACATTTCAGGTACCAGGTGTGTGTTTTCTACCTGATTATATGCCTGTAAGAAATCATTCTCCAGTGTAAATGTGGTTCCAACGGTAGGCGGCTCTGATGCATTTTCATTTGCGTGTGTTCGCATGTGCCTGGCTACCTCAGAATTACGGACAAATCCCTTGTTACAAATAGGGCATTTGCATGGTTTCGTGTGGATCCTTTTGTGTTTGGTAAGGTTGGATGAAGATGTAAATCCTTTTTCGCAAAAGTCACACTTGAACGGCCGTGGTTTGGAGTGTATCTGCATGTGTTCCGCCAGTGTTTCATACTGTGAGAAAAACTGACTACAGATGTCACATTTGAAGGATTTTTCGCATGTGTGGATCTTGCTGTGCTGTGTCAAGTGTGATGCCGTAAAGAAACCCCGCTGACAAAACCCACACTTGTATGGACGGTCTCCTGTGTGACTGCGTAAATGACCCACCAGGTGACTTTGTTGCATAAAGCGACGGTCACAATGATCGCATTTGTATGGCTTTTCACCTGTGTGAGAACGGACGTGATATGACAGTGTCGAAGACTTTTTAAACCCTTTGACACAGTAGTCACACTTGTAGAGTTTTTCGAGCCTGGGTTGGGTTCCAGGGTTAGAGTCACCTGGCACAAATGTAGACGAAGGTACTGCTAGCTGAGGTGAAGAAAGCAGGTCCAGTGGCATCAATCCTGCCATAGTGAGCAAAAGTAAAAAATCTCACTGGCTGACCAATCAGGCAAATTCCTGTTCTTCAGAGTGGAAGCTGGAACAAAGAGAGCCGTCAGTATAAAATGGTATCTAGTCAATTAATGTCATCATATTTTGGAGATTTTAGGGTTATGTAATTTATACTTTAGTAAGGAAAAAACAAAAAAAAAAAAACAAAAAAACAAAAAAAAAACAAAAAAAAAACAACAGGCAATATTGTCTCTCCCCAGAGTTGTTAGAACAATAAAACTTTTTAAGTTTTTTTTTTTTTTGCTGAAACATAGCATTAGTTAACAATATATTTAATAGCCTTTGGGTGTACAGTCCACAAGGAAAATGAGAAGGTCTTTTTCCCTTTTCAGTAGCATAACTGTGAAATGATAACGAGATAAAGAAATAGTGGCAAATGCACCCTTGCACAAATTAATGCTTTAGTTTCCTTTCTTTCACCATATGGTCAGTTTTAGACCCACTGGAGTGACAGGGTGTAATCGATTTCTATTTTTTTCTCAGAGTTGATCATTTGCAGTGGTGTGCAGTAATATGGATCTATTTTCAGGGTGTATGACAAAATTTGTTTGGCCTTGAATAATATTGCATCATCCATGATTTCATCAGATTTTTATCACGCCCAGACACTATTGTTTCAACTGTCGATTAGTTGTCCTACAGCCATTGTCTGCGATGGACGTTACCCAAAGGAAGTGTATGAAAATTGTAATGCTGCACAAACACACTGGCAAGCCTTATAGAGAGATTGCGGATATTGTTGGTGTGTCATCAAAGCGAAGAAACAAACTGGATCCATCAGTCCAAAATGTAGAGAAAAATGCAGTCGGAAGAGAAAAACAATGTCAAAAGATGACTTATACATCATAAAGGAAAGTGTGAAAGATCCTAGGAAGACATTATTTGTTTTGTTTCAATTAATTTGCACAAGGATGTACACTGATTGGACCAACACATCACATGAGCAATTCCTTTTTAATCATAGCAAACAATGCAAGAATATATGCCGCCATTTCTATTTGCTATCATTTTATAGTGTGCAACCAGCGATGTTTGGTGATGTCCAGGGCCAACTCGAGTTGTGGGAGGGGGTTGCAGGCTAGTATTGAGAAATGTGAGAAAGGACATTTTAAATATGTAAAAAACAGATGAAGTCTGAAATAATTATTTTATTGAAATTAAATATAAACAAATTTTTTTATTTCACTCTTTGATTGGATACCCAGGGCTGTTGCAATCTCTGCCCTGCCTTCTTCACACTATTGTGTGCAACTGTAGAATGAGGGCAAAAATGATAGTGAAGGAAAAAAGAAAAAAATAATCTTCCCTCTTAGGTTGAAGAAGGCTATAAAATGGATCTGGCAAAATGTAGTAACCGCAAAAAGAATAGAGTTCAATAGTAATCATCCCAATTTACTACCAGGAAAACTGAATTTGCTTTTGCTGTTATACTTAAACCCATTGTATCTCCTACAATTTTTGCATTGTGACAAAGGAAGATTCATGTTTTAAAACTTTTCCAGTCCAACATGAAATAATTTATCAAAATTGATGCCAAAGATGATCTGCTTTAAATGATTTAGAATTGAAATATCAAAAGTTGCTCAAAACATTTGTGAACTAAATGTTTTTTCTTTTCTTTTACATTAGAACAGCTTATATTGTGAACCATCTCAAAATCCTTACAAAATTATCTGGATGTCAGAAAGAGAAGTTAGGTGTAGATAGGAAAGCCTGTCGTTTGATTCATACTCCTCCCTAGCCTTTCAAACAAGAGTAGAGGTTTATCCCTTGTTTTCTGTTTAGGATTGGGTCTCTGGTTCCTCCTAAATTTAGCTTTACATATATGTGTGTGTGTGTGTGTGTGTGTGTGCAAGCATTTTTAACAGCACAGTATAATTTTACTGTGCCAATTCTTGCAAAACTAGCCTGCCCCACCCCTCCCAGACCAACTCAAGACACTCTGACCTGGGTATGTCATTTGTCTGTATCCAGTTCATATAATAACTAAAGACATGAAAAATTTGGCATGAATAAATTAAAGACATCTAATTAAATTACAGTCTTATACAGTAATAGCAATGTCAAAAGAAAAGCTGGCCTTTCAACACACATTTTTACAGGATACATGTGTTAAACTTTGCCTTTTAACACTAAAAAATTAAAACATGAAAATTTACCCCTTAAAAAGCACCTGCAAGTTACACATACCTACAGTCTGGAGCACCTGAATGTATCCACAATTGAGTAGCACTGTATCATTCAACCATGGTAGTGGTTGAATATATTCTTAAGTCCAACAGTGAGTGAATCTAGGCAGCTTTCAAACTTCACCCCTAATTCAGTTCTCAACCAAATTTCAAAAAGTTTATAAAGTTAGATATGACACTTAGCTACATTCTGAAAAAAATTTTTGAATTTTGGTTCAGTAGAAAAAAAGTTACATCAAAATATGTGAGGTCCGAAAAGAGAGATTAGCTAGATAAGTACATAAGTAAGTGATTGACGCTTCTAATAATAAATCTTATTCTTGATAACATTTTTTTGTTTAATATTATTGCATGCGGTTTTCAATATGAAAATTCTGATGATATCTTTTATCATTTTTGTCAATCAAACTTTGCTTATCATTTATCATTTTATCAGAATTGATTATCAGAATTAATTACAAATATTTTTTATTGTTTTTTTTAATCAATTGCATATAATCTTTTTCCTTTTTAATATTTTTGAATGTGGGTTTTCAGCATGAAATTTATATTAAATTCATAGCAATGCCTGGAAAAATCATGGATTACATGGAAAAATGCACGCATGAAAAGTAATATTCTTGAGATAATATTAAACCTAGAAAAGAACAGGACAAGTTATTAAACCAGGAAAAGTAAAGGATAAGATATTCTAGTGAAATAAAAAAAAATAATAAATTTCTTACTTATAATATTGCAGTTAAAAATAACACACATCACTCAATAAGTCCAAAGCCTGACATATAGATTGTGCCACTAATAAAAAAAAAAAACATAATTTTTATGAAGTACTAACTTTCAAATGACACGTGACAAAATTTGGGCCTAATCGGATAATTAGTTTACAAATTACAGGTACTTAAGTGAAGCTACTGTTGCAAATTTGCAAAACAATGGAAAAATTTTAATTTCGTGTGTTGATAAAACATTGCTTTCCGATGGGAAAAAATACTGTTCAAGCAAAGTAATGGCTTGATAAGTGTGATTCAGACACTGCTCTGTCAGAAACAATGGTTAAGAGGTGGTATGCTGACTTTAAATGCAGCAGTACAGACACAAATGATGCTGAATGTTCAGGTTACCCAAAATCAGCAGATGTCCTGAAAAAAAATTGACAAGCTTGTTTTGGCTGATTGTAAATTTAAGCTGTGTGAGATAGCAGAGGAGTTGAACATATAAAAAGGCAGTGTATATCACCATTTTGCATGAACATTTGTCATTAAGAAAACTGTGTTCAAAGTGGGTGTCACGATTGCTCAGCCGAACAAAAACAACAACCCGTCGATGATTCAGGGTGTTGTTTGCAACTGTTTCAACACAACAGAGATTTTGCATAAATATGTGACAATGGACGAAACATGGGTCCACCACAGATGAAAAAGAAAAAAAGCAATCTTTCACCAAGACAATGTACCATGTCACAAATTGATCACAACGATGACAAAACTACGTGAATTGCACTTCGAATTGCTTCAGCATTCATCCTGTTCTCCAGATCTGGCCCCCAGCAACTACTAGCTGTTTGCAGATCTCAAAAGAATATTCCAGGGAAAGAGATTTGGTTCCAATGAAGAAGTGGTATCAGAAACTGAAGAGTATTTTGAGGCCAAAAGCAAACCATTCTACAAAAAAGCATCAAATTGTTGAAGAAGCGTTGGAATCAGTGTATCATAGAAAGAGACCATATTGATGAACACATTTGAATTTTACTTAAAAGTTGTTTTTTTATTAGTTTGGCCTGGGAGTTTTTGAGTGATATGTTAAAATTTGATTGCAATATTTCAAGTAAGAAATTTCTCATTTTTTACTTCACTAGAATATCTTGTTCTTTACTTTTCCAGGTTTAATAACTTGTCCTGTTCTTTTCCAGGTTTAATATAACCTTAAGAATATTACTTTTCATGCTTGCATGTTTCCATGTAATTTCAATATGCGTTTATCACATGATCAATTAGAGGGGCTAGAAATCTACAACTTTGTAAATTTCTAAATTTCATAATCAATAACACTCAATAGGCTCAATTTGGTATCGTTTGAAAGAGAACTCAGTTTACTTTTATATAAAATCAATCTGTAATACTTGATTGTCAATGGCTTTTGAGATCAGTTCAATTGTGCTAACATCACATATTGAGGTTTTTCAACAATCTGGTCAGGACTCCAGGGATTTAACAATTGAAATTTCTTAAGGGCTTTTAGGGTTAAAGTTTACTGAAAATTTTGAAATGTTAATGACTCTTCAACATTATTGTTATTGTAGTCATACACATGAAAATTCTCAATATTCACCAAAAATATTAATAAATTTTGCTTTGTTTGATACAAAGCCGCAATAATAAGGCACCCAATGGCAAGTGAAATACACTTTATTATCAAAATATGTGAGACTAATTTGCTATGCACTAATATCTACATTTTTATATTTCTACAGAACTAATAGATTCTATTTTTAATTGAATTCTTTGCCATCACTTACTAGTCTATTACAAAGAAATGGCTGGAAAAGTCACGGATCAAAAGATATATTATCGCATGTGTGTATCATGTATGGCACTTAACTGACCGACTGATATTTTTAATACTTCAAATATTTTTAGTGTCTATTCATACTTGAATAGATCTTCTCTTGCTTTGTTTTATTGTATTTTGTATATATTATGCAAAATTATTTTTATTTTTAAAGCCATCATAAAATTTTAATATGCAAATTCTTATTTGCAGTCCAACTTAAAACACTAGTAACAGGCCAGGAAAATGTTGGCCATTGGCTCCTATATGACGTTTGTCAGCCCTTTAACAGGTCTTGTTTTTGTCCATTGACATACCACCCTCTTCATCAGTAGAAAAGCTTGTAGGAGTGCTGGTTCAGATGTGGCAGGTTGTACTGAGTTACATGTTAGCAGGCATAAGCTACTGGTAACACAAAGTCATATATATACTAGCAGTATAGCCCGGCGTTACTCAGGTGTAATGAAAGCATTAAAACTAATCCATGGTCCTGGAGCTCAGATTCTTTGGATGTTGGCACGAAAGACTAAAAAGTAATAGTTGTTTCCAGTTAAAGTGAAACCGTAAACAGAAAGAAAAATGAATGGATGTAAGTCAAATTTTGATTTCCTGGTATCAATATCAAATAAGTTTTTTTCGTCGTAAACTGAATTTTGAAGGTTAAATAAGTCCTCTGAATAAATGGTATCATGGCTGAGACTAAGAACTACAATTATACCTACTTAGAGCCAAACCTGAAGCAAAAACTAAAATAAAAGGGCTGAAAAACTGATTTTGATCAGACCTGGTATCTTGCCTTTTATATGTATATATATTATCGATTTTCCACACTATTATAAGAACTGCAACCTTGAAACTTCTGAATATCGTTTCTTATGTCTTTGCCTATGAGTGTATCAAATTTGATTAAAATCGGACCACTCCTTCTATAACCCGATTTTTTCGATTATCGATATTTATTGGGTATACCAAGAAATCCAAAGGATAGTCTAGCCGCAAGATAATAAAAACTTACATTCTAACTGCTAATGTTAAATCTGTCTAGAGAACTCACAGACACTCATTAATCAACCACATTCACTACCCACACCACTTTCTTCAAAATTCTAATGGTCAATCCACAAGACTTATTCCCTAATAACCCCCACCAACATCCCAAACACAACTGACCAAATATAAGAAAAGAGGCTTTCCATTCCTATACATACCGCCTGATGAGACATTGTTAGTTTCAATGTCGAAACAAATGTACTATTTGTAGTGGATATATATAAAAAAAATTCTGTACATGTTCTAAAATATAATTTATAATAAATATTCACAGTTCTATATATTATATATTGAGCACTGTTTTAAATTAATGTTTTAGACACTTTAGACACTGTAAAAAATTTTTTTCTTCGTTCTGTATTCACTTGTATATATATATATATATATATATATATATATATATATATATATACGAGTGAATACAGTGAGTTACATGTTAGCAGGCATAAGCTACTGGTAACACAAATTATTTTAGTTTTTGCTTCAGGTTTGTGCATGTATCATACACCAGTGGCCAGATATATATATATATATATATATATACAAAGATGAGGACAATAGTCCAAATAATGTATATATATATATATATATATATATATATATATATATATATATATCTGGCCACTGGTGTATGATACATGCGCTAAAACTCTGCCTCCTTCTAGGTAGAATCGCCGACTGATGCCCATTAGGTCAGGTTTCAATCCTGGGTTAAAAGCAATCAGATGTCTAACCGTACTGATGAGCTGTGATACAGTGAAACAGATCTGTCTGCGGAGGACTATATATATATATATATATATATATATATATATATATATATATACATTATTTGGACTATTGTCCTCATCTTTGTTGTTATTTTTACGTTTTGGCCAGAGTATATTATTCCCATTCCTTGTGTGAAGCCACTTCTGGTAGCCATGAGTTATATCCCCTACTCTATAAGTTATTAGTTCACCACTGCTGCAGCCTGGTATTGAACTCACAACTCTTTGGGTCAAGTCAATGGAACTAACCAATGTCTTGAGGACAACAGCAAATGAATTTCTGGGACTTATAAACCTAATGTTATTTTACCAGAGTTCATATTGCAATCTTTGATGTTAATGATCTTATCTAGTATTTTTTTACCAGAGCTCATATAGCAATTTTTTTAATGCTAATGATTTTCTCTAGCATTCTATATTACTAGTTCCTATATTGTATTTATTTTTATGCTTGGTTGGCTTAAGAGGTTTTTGTAGCCTAGCATAAGCATTGCTTTCTTAAGTTTATGCAGTTTCCAGTGGCATTCTCTATTGTTTCAACTTCATCCATGGGGGCAGTGATCCTCTTTCTCCCTCCGTGTGGTCAGCTATGCCTGATTTTTCTATCTCCCCTTGTGTTACGGCATTGTGATGTTCTTGTAGCCTTACCTTAAGGGAGCGGCCTGTTTCTCCTTTATATTTCTTTTCACAGCTACATAGAATGCCATACACGCAGTCCTTAGTCATGTTCCTCTTTGTTTGGTGTCTTATTCAGGAGAGGTACCTGTGAAGTATAGAACCACTTGACAGTTACCTTGACGATATATGGACCATGAATCCTTTTTATTTTCTCTGATAACCCCATCATATAAGGTAGACAGACCGAGGCTGTTTTCTGAGAGTTGTTATCCTTATGCACTCTCCCTTCCATGTTTGTTGGAGTTGTTGTCATGTACCCTGGATAATTGTTACAATGTAGGGTACTGCTTACACTGACCATTTCCTGTTCATATGCCACTTATGACTTTTGTTCAATGTTGCAGGCAGCAGATAATCCCTTTCTTTACATTGTTTGGGTGGTAGGAGTTGAAGTTGAGGTATTGTCTGGTGAATATTGGCTTGCAGTATACAGATGTCTTGAACCCCCTCTCTGTTAGCACATCCAAGAATGTCAGTTTGTTGTCACTCTTTTTCCCTAGTGAACTGTATTGATGATCTTATTGAGTTCACAGTAACATCTGGACCTCTTCCTGGTGTGGCCAGATTATGAAGGTGTCATCAACGTATCTAGAGTAGAGTTAGCTTTAGAGCTGTGGATTCTAATGTCATCTCTTCAAAGTATGCCATGTATATGTTAGTCAGTGATGGTGATAATGACAAGCCCATTGCTAAGTCTTCATCCTGCCGATATGTCTGATCCCAATCTGAAGCATGTTGTTTGTGTGCAGAAAGTCAGCATCTCCATTAGGTTATCTAGTGGAATACAGGTATGTTCTTCTAGGGATGAGTCCGAGGCTAATCTGTCCCTGACTACTGATAGTGCCTCCATTGTGGGCATCTTGGTGAACAGACTCACCACATCCAGGCTCACCATCTGGTTGTATTGGATGGGAGAATCATTGAAAAGTTCCACGAAATGGGCAGAGTTCTAAACATAAGATGGTGACTTTGCTATCAAGTCAATTATATCTACAATGAAGTGACTCAGAGGGTGACACATTCCTAGCACCTGAGGAAGCCCGGAGCATACAATGACCAAAACATTGTAAAAATGACAACAAAGATGAGGACAATAGCTCGAATAGTGTAAATACTACTTCATCTCAGAAGTATAGACAAATTATATATATATATATATATATAAAACTCACCAACAAATACTTAAGATTTAATTTTTTTCCTGTGCTATTCCCCTTCAAGACTTTGGCAATCATAGCTTTCCACAACTTCCTGTCATTTGTAGCTCTTTATAAATGTTGTCTTTTTTTTTTCTCTCTCCTAAATCTTACTCCACCATCCTTTTACCCAAGCTCTTTAGGTAGGTTATGAGTCCTTTTCCTGTCCCTCTTGCCTTCAGTCTGTCCAGTGTGTACAAAATTTTCAAAGCTCTTTATGTGCTCTAGAAATTTAAACTCTTCTTGATGTGATGTATAAATATCCTTTTTAGTTTCCATTTTCTCCAAAACTATATCATTGCTCACATGTTCAGTCCATAGTATTCTCAGCATTATTCTGCAGAACCACTTTTCTGGTGCTTTGAGTCACTTCTTCATCTGAGGAGATTGTTCAGCATTCACTGCCATATAGGAGGACTGATATTACACAACAGCTCAGTATGCCTTTTTTGTTGCTGCTGAAATTTGTATGATACCAAAATAGAATTTAGAATCATTGTCACACCTGACCATCAAGGAAATCAGGTGCATGTGCTAGACCCACATGATCAGCCTAATTATGCCTAGGTTGTAAGCACTGGAAAGAAACATTACAGGTGGATATATAAACATACAGTCCAGAAAGAGGAGATGGGCAGTCCCTCTCAGCACACAAGAATATAGTCAACATTCAGATGAGTACCTAGGGCTACACACAGGCTGATGACAATAGAATAATAACATGTCATGTTACTTATGAAATATTTCATTACTTGTATTAAAACACTTTATACGACAACCTTATCTAGAAAGCGAACAATTGACCTTAAATAAAATTACATATAAACTCATTTAATTGGTTTGTTATGACTTTTTATTTCAAGGATTTACTTTTCTTAATTTATAAAAGAAATAATTTCTAAAAAAAGTAAAATTATAAAATTAAGTATTAAGAAAATAACCCTGTTATTAATTCCCTAATTCCAAAACAAATAAGAAACAAAATTAAATACTTTAGATGCATAAAAATCCTCATTATTTGAGCACTAACTTGCTGACAACTGAAGTTATATCTTAGTATTTAGAGCAGAGGACAAATTTGAGAGCTCAGAAATTTTATCCAATGAGCTAGATAAGAGCTTAAAGCCCTCAATAATTAAAGTCTTAATTAAACCTTTCTTTATTTAAGTCTATACTAATTACATTAAAAAATTTGCAAAATCTGGAAAAATCACTCATTTTAATCTATTACTTCAGATAAAAATTACATGCAATAAATTTTCTCTCACCACCAAGAACATCAAATATTGCTTCCTTTGACAACCAGTGGCAGACTAGGCCTTAAAGTATTGGTTGCCAGGAGACAAAGGGACTCTACTCACAATTACAATGCTATCATTTAATTTTCATAAGGAATTAAGAAAATATATACATATGGGGAAAAGGATACATTATAGCATTTTTCATTTAATAAGGTGGCCACTTATCATCAGGCAAACTGGCACCCTGACCACTGTTCTCAATAGGACATTTATTTATTTTTTATATAATGACTGCATTTGTCAAATAAATAAATAAAAATAAATAAATAAATATGAAAATATGTAAAGCTTTCAAAACCTAGATACTCGTAACCTGGAATTTTTATCATAACCAGCTCAATTTTATAATTGAAAGCTTGATGTGTTCAAGAAACATTGATTCAAATCTCAACTTTTTTTAGAATTTAAAAAAAATTTTTTTTTTTTTTGTCCATTTACAGTTGACAACTCTTTTTTTTGCTAGAGAAGCGAGTGCTGGTGATAAGTTAATAATGTAATTTTAAACCAAGTATAATAAAAGAAGAATTTAGTTTGAGACTCCCCATCACTCTGAGTGGCTTGAAAACGCCGTTACTGATCCAGTGGGCATTCACGCCATGAACTTTGCTATTTCCCAATTCCCTTACGCAAGTGGTGGACTTCCCCACTCGCTTCCCAAGCACTCCCTCGGGTCATTCCTCACTACTAGATATATGTTTCACCTCTGCGCCTGACGCCTGGCAACTCCGCCCACGCTGTAGTCTCTCTCAGTATTTCTTTCCAGTATTTCTTTCCAATCTCACTCCCCCCAGGAGCCCCCTACCTATAGGACCTCCTACCTCTACCAAAAAGCTGACTGGGATGCCTTTCACGATTTCCTCTTCGACGTCCCTTGGGGAAAAGTGTTCGACCTATCAGTTGATGACTGTGCCTCTGAGGTCTCGTCATGGGTGAAAGCTGGCATTGATGCCTTCATACCCACCAGGAAGTATTGCTTAAAACCTTATTCCTCTCCATGGTTCTCTCCGGCCTGCTCAGCCACCATTGCCCACAGGAACCATTCCGTCTATTCCGGAGACAGTCATCTGATCACAATAGGCACCTGTTCATATCTGCTCGCAATGAGTGCAAGAGAACCCTAAATGACGCTAAACGGTTGTTTGCTGAGAGAATGCGACAGCGCATAGCTGACCGCAAGTTTGGCTCCAAGGACTATTGGAGGAATTGCAAACGAGTGCTCAACAATAGGAAATCCTCAATACCTCCTTTAATCCATGAATTTGAGGTTCTCACGTCATCTGCGGACAAAGCTGAGTGCTTTGCCCACAGATTCTCATCCAACTCCACATTTGACTCATCCGGAGTACACCCACCCGACTTCCCTATTAGAACTGAGGCCAAACTGCACGACATATATATTACCCCAACAGTAGTATCCCGAGTAATTTCAAAACTCGACCCCCATAAGGCATGTGGAGATGATGGAATCCCGATGATAGTCTTTAAGAGGTGTGCACCTGAAATTTCCCCTGTCCTCTCTAAACTATTTAACTACTGCCTTTCTGCATGCTGGAAGTTCTCTTCAGTCGTTCCTGTATTTAAGAATTGTGGTGAACCCTCAGACCCATCCAACTATCACCCTATCAGTCTTCTACTGATATTCGGGAAAGCATTCGAGGCCATAATCAATGCTGAAATAGTTCATCATTTCACTGCTCACAAACTCTTTTCTGACAGGCAATATGGCTTCTGCTTTGCCAGGTCCACGGCCGACCTGCTAACAACCGTAACGGAGTACATACTACAGGCCCTTAATGAGTCTGACGAGGCTCGCTCGGTTGCTCTGGACATCTCCAAGGCTTTCGACAGGGTTTGGCACTCTGGCCTCCTATGCAAACTACGCAGTTATGGTATTACCAGTCGCCTGCTTGACCTAATCCAATCTTTCTTAAATAACCGCAAAATGAAGGTCGTTTTGAATGGGCATGCCTCTTTGTCCTACAGCACGAATGCTGGTGTCCCACAGGGCTCTATACTGGGCCTGACGCTCTTCCTTATTTTCATCAACAACCTCCCAGATGAGATCAAGTCCCAAGTAGGCATCTACGCAGATGACACTAAAATAAACTCCAGCACCAGTAAGAAACCTGTCGTGGACAGACATAATCTCACTGCTGACCTTGAACGGGATCTACATTCTGTGGTGAACTGGGGCAAGAAGTGGCTTGTCAACTTCAATTCATCTAAGACCAAGCTGTTGTCTGTCAACCATTACAGGCAACCTCTCCTGCCTCCCATAAGCATGGACCAAGCGATTCTCCCAGAGAGCAATACACTATGCGTCCTCGGACTTACCCTGTCCTCAGACCTCAAATGGAACCACTATATTGAATCCATAGTAAAATCTACTGCTAAGAAGGTTGGGTCACTATGTTGATCCAGGATGTTTTTTCTGCCTGAATCCATCCTGCATAATAAGTCAACCATCCGTCCGTGCATGGAGTACTGCTGCCATTTATGGTCAGGCACCCCTGCCGTTCTCCTTAGTGTTCTTGACAGGCTCCAAAGGAGAGTCTGTAATGTGATAAGTACTGATCTGGCGGCTCGACTGCAGCCACTTCCCCACCGTCAAAATGTGGCCTCCCTTTGTCTGTTCTATAAATACTTTCATGGCTTCTGCTCGGACGAACTTAAGTCACAGGTGCCTTCTCAACAGGTGTTTATTCGTGCAACCAGACTGGCAACTGGGTCCCACCCATTCACAGTCAGGTTAGCCAAATGTAGACGACAATTCTACTCCTGCATCTTCTCTCACACTTCCCGCCTGTGGAACTCGCTCCTGTATTCTTACTTTCCCGACGGCTACAACCTCCAGAAATTTAAATGCAAAGTCAATACTCATCTACTAACCACTAGACTCTAGCTCTCTCCCCACCTATGTATCTGTCATCGCACCTGCTTTCTCAGATTTCTATTGCTCCTTTCTTACTAGTTTGTACTCCTCACTCTTTTCTAATTAATCTTTTTACAGTTATGTAGCCCCCTGCACATCAGTGGCATTTCCGCCTTGCTCGAGGTGAAATGATAAAAAAAAAAAAAAAAAAGACTGTGAGCAGATATCTTGGTAATAAATCATTAAGTTATCACCAAAAGAGTAGTCAACCCATCTTTCTTTACTTGCAAAGCATAAACGGAGTTATCAACGTCTTTATCAAATGAGCCATTTACTTTTTATTCGGGACTTTAAAATAAACACAAAAAATGCGTAGCATTTTCTACTGAGGTGGATGAAACTGAAATAGAAACAGTTGAGATTTTTAAATTTAAAACGTAAAGAGTAAAGTGAAAAGAAAACCTGTAAAATAAGTAAGTTAAATAAAAATATGTACATTTTTTGTTATATCTTCTTAAGAATTTGATTGCATTGATTGAAACATAAAAATAAAGAAAAACTAGAAATAACAAAAAATGACTTTCTGCTAAAAAAAAAAAAAAAAGTTAAGCAAGCAAGATCATCTGGAATGGATTTATGATGGAATATATAAGCAGTTTATTTTCGAGATGCACTAAAAAAGAAAATAGTTGCTTTCTTTTTTTTCAAGATATTTTAACAGTACTTTAAAGTTTTATTATCAATTAACATGAACGATTTAAAAAGGAGAAAAAATAATCATACATTTAAAAAAATCTTCAGGGTAAATAATTCCACTGATTCTAAACTGGGTCACAATAAATACTTCGTAAAATAAAATCCGAAAAAGTTTATTACTTTTTAAAAGTTCTATTGCATATTATTTTTTTTATTATACAAGTAAAAATTCATTTGAATTTTAGTCCAGAGAGCGAAAAAGAAAAGTACATGGAGTTTAGAGTGATAAATTAAATAAAATAAAATTAACGGAAGTATAAAAAACATATAGTTTTTAAAACAAGTTAATTTTTTTTTTTACTTGTAGCATCCATGCAAGAAATTGCTGGCACAGAAATGCGGTTAACACCATAACAGACAACTAATATATTTGGCTAAAATAGATACTATTTTTTTTACAAGCTACCTGGATCATTATATATATATAATTTGTACTACCTACAGCTATTTCCGTCTGGCTTTTTAAAGTGTTTAACATGCTCTTGAATTGAATTATTACAAACTTCACAATTTGAAACACAACAAACCTGATGCTTTTTGCTTCGACAAATAAAACTTTACTGAAAAATTCTACTTAATTTTGCAACTTTGATACTCGATTCTAAAAATAAAAGCATGGAATCTGAACTTGAATATTAATTTCAGATGATGAATCACTTTTTAGTTTTATTTTACACTGATACCAAAACTTTAAAAGCAAACCTAATGTGCAAAATTACGTGCCATCACGTTTTTGTTTTTTAAATTTTACGGTTTTCCCTTAGTTTTTCAGTTTCACCAGATTAAAAAAAAATACATAAAACATTATTGATTTTCTATTAATAGGACAAGTACACACTTGTTATGTACTTGCTTCCAGTCTTTGGCTGTCTCTCACATTATTTTAGAAGAAATAAAATTCCGAGGAGATAACAACTCACCAAAAACACAAGGAGCAAACACGGCGAGGCTTTGAACGACAACGAACAGCTTACAGCGCATGCTCGTTACTAAAATCAAAACAATGCGGTGTTACCCCAGAAAAATCCTCTTTTATAAGTAAAACTGGAATTCTTGATCTCTGGTCACTCCATCTATACAAAAAATACGAATCCACCCACAGTTCGGTAGATCCGTTTCTGTCTAAGATGAGGATGCTCAAAATATTCTGTGGAATGAAATATAGGGGCATTTCAGCCTAGTGCCAACTTGTAAAGGTGAAAAACTAGCTGAAATTTTTAAAAAATTAACTTTTTGAGAAAAGAAAACACTTACACTTCATTTTCAATTCCTAAAGTAGCAGCAACACCAGTAACTTGACGACTCCTCTGATTGACAGACCATAAAAAAAGCAATCACTATATTACCCCTACCCCACCAAATCGCGTTTGCATTTGTCTTTTGATTGAACTGTAATGTTGATCACAGTACACTGTACATTTGTAAAATATGAAAAACACAAAAATTCAGTCTTACCTTTCTAACTTGAATCATTGTAACTCATCTTAACGTTTTCGCTGTTTTTTTTTCTTTTTTTTGTTTTTAATATTATTCAACATTGGTAAATATGTTTGTAAGTTTTGTTTGTATGGTATAGTAACAGGTAAAAAGTATGACAGCCATGTTACATCTTGTTTTGTGATACTTGATTTGGGTGATTCAAACTATAACTTGACAATGAAAAATTTCAAAGTTGTCTTAAATTTAATTATTATAAACTAGCAGTATAGCCCGGCGTTGCTTGGGTGTAATGAAAAACTAATCCATGGTCCTGGAGCTGAGACTCTTTGGACGTTGTCACGAAAGACTAAAAAGCAATAGTTGTTTCCAGTTAAAGCAAAACAGTAGACTGAAAGAAAAATGAATGGATGTAAGTCAAATTTTAATTTCCTAGTATCGATATCAAATTTTCTGCACTATTGTAAGAACTGCAACCTTGAAACTTCTGAATATCGTTTCTTATGTCTTTGTCTATGAGTGTATCAAATTTGATTAAAATCGGACCACTCCTTCTATAACCCGATTTTTTCGATTTTCGATATTTATCGGGGATACCTCGACACAAAACCTAGCTAAGAACACTCACAGATGCTTATAGCACAACTGTGTAAATTTTCAAGAAAATCGGTTCAGCTGTTTCGGAATCAGCTGTGTGTGTGTGTGTGTGTGTGTGTGTGTGTGTGTGTGTGTGTAATGGATACACACACACACAGACAAAGTTCCATTTATAAATAAGTTTAGATTGTAGCTGTGGTGAATACAAAATAAAAGTAACTCTCTTCTCTTCACTGTTTACAAATTTGTGAGCTAGTGCGAAAATATTTTTGACTAATAGAAAAAAGAATTGACACCGTACTGAAGGAAAAAGTTGAAGCAAAATTGTGTGAGCCTGTATGAAAAGATTTTCTGGCCAATGAAAAGGGAGTGATTTGCAAAACTGAGAGAAATTATCAAGTCAATGTCAAAATGTTCTTTGATATAAACAGAGAAAGAAAGTTGAATCAGGAAGTTTGAAGTGGAGATCAGATAGGACACCACCACAATGTAAAAGAGAAATTTCAAAACACTGAACCGGACATAACGTCTCGTTAACATACATTCGCTCTTCCTATTCTTCCTGTGTGCTATCTTCCTTTATCACTTTTTCTTTGTCCTCACTTTCTCGCCATCAACAAAGAAGAAGACAATGATGACAACAATAAGACACTTCAACTGACTCCTAAAATTAACGTTGATAAGTTCAATTTTCCTCTACAGCATTTCCGTCCTTGCCATCCACAAAAAGAAAGAATGGCACAAAGACTTTATTATTATTCTGTTAAAACACACTCAAATAAACACAGACTGTCTTTTTTCTGTATACATATTTCACTACAACAATGAACTCGGAATTCATTTAACTCCTTAGTACACTATTTCTTTTAGAAAATTCCATACCAACAGTTTGATGTTATGCTGCTTGATAAATGAATTTCCACTTATTTATACAAATGAAACACTTTTATTCTTCCAACCTGATGATAATTTTTAAATTGTGAAGAATTCACTTATGTTTGACACAAGGCCAATTCAATAAACATGATCAAGCTCCCTACTTTATAGCCAATAAGAAATAATTAAATAAATAAACTCTTGACAGAAAGTTAACTTTGTCTTCCTCATTGGTACCCATGGTTAGTGTTCAATAAATGATAAAAAGCTGGATTCCAGATGCTGATTTTCAAGGCAAATAGATTACATTATATTTTACAAAAAATTTATGCTTTAGCCATTGTTCCCTCTGGCCTTCATCAGGTGTATATCAATTCAGATAACCTACAGGGAATTTCAAACTGAAAATTTATTTTATATCCTATTAAATTCATCTAAGAATTTTCCTTGATTTGGGTCTTCTAACTCTGGTAATAAATTTGATAGCATTTCAAGAACATTTGGAAATAATGATGAAGACAGTGAAAGAAATAATTGTCCTGAAGAGACAGAAAATATCTTAACACTATCAGTTCCAAGTGGTTAAAAACTGTTTTAATCTACTTTGTTTTGTTTTATTACACCATTAAATTATAAACAAGCATTGAAGTCCAACATCTCAGAATATCACAATATAGAAGAAATGTTATAATTTAATAATATATGAGAGAATTCTGAAGAGTTCACAGCCTCACCAAGGAAAAAAAAAACAAACAAACTTATGTTTGGTCATTTAGTCAAATTTAAAGAAGTGGGTTAAGACCAGGGCTGATATAAGGGTCTTGTGTCTCTTGACAAATAGATATATATGAGAAAGTCCATGTTGGAAAGATTAGTTGATTAGCCTTAAAATTAAGAACATTATTCTGCAGATTAGTAAAATTACTTGAATAGCCTTAAAGTTAAAAATGTTATTCTATAGATTTATATTAGTTGACTGTTTTTCTTTTATTCAAAACACAATCTTTGTTATTATACAAGGTCGGTGCAAGGGTCTCATGACCTGCTTACACCAATCTATGATATGGGCCACCCTACTCTATTACACTTCAATTTTCCTAAGGTAATAATCATATAAAATACAAATTTTATTGTAACCTAATTATGTACAACTAGCAGTATAGCCTGGCACTGCTTGGGTGTAATGACAGCTTTAAAACTAATCCATGGTTCTGGAGCTCAGACTCTTTGGACGTTGGCACGAAAGATTAAAAAGCAATAGTTGTTTCCAGTTAAAGCAAAACCATAGACTGAAAGAAAAATGAATGGATGTAAGTCAAATTTTAATTTCCTGGTATTGATATTGAATAAGTTTTTTTTCGTTGTAAACTGAATTTTGAAAGCTAAATAAGACCTCTTAGTAAAAGGTATCATGGCTAAGACCCAAAGCAAAACTAAAATAAAAGAGCTGAAAAAAATAGACATACAGGCAGATAAACAGAGACACACACACACAAACATCTTGCCTTATATATATATATTTGTCTATGAGTGTATCAAATTTGATTAAAATTGGACCACTCCTTCTATAACCCAATTTTTTGATTATCGATATTTATTGGGATACCTCAACACAAAACCTAGCTAAGAACACTCGCAGATACTTATAGTACAACTGTATAAATTTTCAAGAAAACTGGTTCAGCCATTTCTGAGTCTATAGGTAATGGACACACACACACACACACACAAACAAACTTCCATTTATAAATAAGTTTAGATAATGGATCATATTCAATATACAAGGCTCATTCAAAAAATTTTAAGCCTCACTGAGAATTAGAGAAACAAAACAGTTTTGCACTGTTTTTCAATATAGTCCCTCTTGATATCAATGCACTTGGTCCAACGATGCTTAAACATTGCAATCCCATCATGGAAGAAAATGGTGTTCTGGTCCTCCAAAAGCTCTTCCACATCACAATCTCATCATTGTTTTCAAAATGGCAACCCATAGGTGGGATTCAAATTTAGAAAACTGGAGAAGTCAGATAGAATTAAGTCTGGTGAGTAAAGGGGATGGAGTAGAAATTCAAAGCAGCTACTGCAACACGAGTAGTATGAACAATCGCATTATCCCAGAGCAAAAGCACACTTGCCCTCAATTTCTCTCTGCATTTCAACTTGTTTTCTTCAGTTCTCTTAATTCTGATGCATACTGGTCTAATTATGAATCCATTTCTTCTCTAGCCATAAACTGTGGATTAAATAGCAGGGTAGACTAGGTTTTCTAGCATTGTTTAGCAGGAAGTCAAATACAGAATAGACCTTATTCTGAATTCAAATTTACAGAAAAGAACAAAAAACCTTTCCAATATTTCTTACAAAAAGTCATAGAAATTCACAGATAATAAAGATCCTTAGAGAACCATGCTTGCTTACATCCTAAAGGGGCATAAAAAAAAATAAGCCTAATAGCTATAAGATATTAAAACTGCCTATGGCCCTTAAATTTATAGCTACATTCCTCAAAAATATGTTTTGGAACAAAATTATTTTAAAAACATGTAAAGAAATTTCAAATTCCAGTAGAATTCATTGGATTCACTTACGCGCAAATACCCTTGGGAAAGGTATTAATCCGTCTCTTCCTTCCAGTTATGGGTTAAATAACAGGACAGATTGGCTTCTATAGCCTTGGCAGGCAACCAGTCTACCGCAGAAAGCAATGGCAACCTACTGCGGGATAATCTTCTGCGCAGTCAGTCATGTCTCTTTTGAGACATGATCGCCCAAGCGTGTTTCACGTATGGCACTTAACTGACTGAAAGAAATTTGTAATAAAAGCAAGTAGAAGAGTCTATGATAAGAACTATTTTATCCCTTAGTCAACAAAATGTTAAAAAAAGAAAGAAAAAGTTCAACTGAACTTCTACATATTTTGAATGCAGAATTTAGCATTTTATATGTAGTTGTAAGAACCTTATTAGCAGTCATAGTTTTCTTTTTAATGTTCTCTTTGCAGCCATAAAGGATAGTAACAGTCTCAAGAAAATTTAATGAAGTGTTGATTTTGTTACAGATAATTTGATTTTTGTATTTTCCATTTTTTGGACCTCTAAATGTATACATTTTACATAGCAGTATCATTGAGTAAGTAAAAATAAAAAAAAACTAATTGATAAAAATAAATTCCTTGGACATTAACTCATTAATGCCTGCAATCCAAATGCATTACAAACAGAAACTTCTAATACTAGGTTATATATATATATGTACATATATATATATATATATATATGTACATATATATATATATATATATGTACATATATATATATATATATATATACATATATATATATATATATATATATATATATATATATATATATATATATATATATATATATATATATATATATATATATATATATATATATATATATATATATATATATATATATATATATATATATATATATATATATATATATATATATATATATATATATATATATATATATATATATATATATATATATATATATATATATATATATATATTGTCATCCGCAGACAGATCTGTTTCGCTGTATCACAGCTCATCAGTACGGTTAGACTCCGATTGCTCCTTAACCCAGGCTCGAACCGAATTGGCATCAGTCGGCGACTCTACTCCTGGGCCACGGGGTGTTCGGTGGAAGAAGGAAGTCTTTTTTAGTGCCCAATAGCTAGAGTGCTCCAATTCATTTTACTGAATGAGCAATGCGTATATATATATATATATATATATATATATATATATATATATATATATATATATATTATTAATTACTTAGTTTTTGGTCATAATCAAATTAGACCAGTACACAGTAGTTGTATTAAAGTGTTCAATACAATTATCTTGTAGAACTTTTGATGATTTTTTTTATTTCTAAACGAGTTATTATGCAATTTAGTTATGATGTGAAATTGAAATTAAAATATAGAAAAGACCCAGAGAGTATAGTGAAAACAGCCAAGCCTTACAACGGTGGAAAACTATGTAGATTGTGCCAAGAAGAAAAGTTAGCTATTATATTATTCTCAAACAAAAATGAATTACTGAATGAAAGAACAGAAATTATGACTAAGTGTAACCATACCATAAAATACTTATTAGGGACATACAACCATGGATGAAAATATTATAACTTCTTCTAGTTTTAAAAATTGCACATTCAACAAAAAAATCCGTTACATGAGTGTCCTTTAAAAATAAAAAAAAACCCAGTAAAATCAGTTATTGCAAATCACCTGAAGACACCATATGGTAGAAACCTAGGTCACGTAATAACTCGTTCACAAATGAAAAATAATATATATATATATATATATATATATATATATATATTGTAATGTTTTATAATATTGTTAATAAAAATATTACAATATTAAGATCTACTTAATATTGAGCCCTTTTTTATAAAAGTAAATGCAACGAATGGTATATTTTAATCTAATTGTTTTTCACTTTCTTATAATATATATATATATAAAATTTTAGTGCAAATAATTAGTCACTTTAACTGAGCAGGTTCAAGAAATCAAGGTTTAACTTTCAAGAAATCCAGCCCTGATTAGTAAAGGCTTCATAATGGTGTCCTCACAAAATTTTAAAGTTGGCATGAACCTGCTCTGTTAAAGTGACAAATTCTTTGTACTAAAACTATCATTGCTCTATCTCCACCCTGATATCAAGCACTTTACAATAAAAAAAACCTGCTTGCCAAAATACTTTTTATCAGTAAAACTACTGTAAAAACAACAATCTTGGCACTAAAGACTCAACACTCGCTCTCTCTCTCTCTCTCTCTCTATATATATATATATATATATATATATACACACACACTAAAAGGCATGGTGGAACAATGGATAGTGGCTCAGATTGAGGAATCAGCTGAGTTTGAATCTCAGTCAAATTTATTGCATTCAGTTACATGCTAATACCCTTGGGAAAGAGGCTAATACCCTTGGGAAAGAGGTATGAATCCATGTCTCCCTACCCAGCTATGGATAAATAGCAGAATAGCCTGGGTTTTATATCCTTAGGTAGCAAATGATCTAGGAGAAAGAAAAAACTCCAAATTTAAACAAGTCTAAAGAGGGCTGGACTCCAGGCTATCTTGCCCAACACATACCACTTCTACTGCAGCTGAGGAGTCATGGAGCTTGGGACTGTGATTATATATATATATATAAAATAAACCTACAATACTGGATTTTATAATATAGAGGTATTATAAAGCACACACACACACACATATATATATATATATATATATATATACCATAGCCACTGAAACCATGACATCACTCCTGGTTGTCGGCTGATGAAGACAGGGTATTGTACATGCTAACACACATTATATGTTACAAATATTAGAGAAATGAATGCAGCTTTTTATGAACCTGTAGTTTTTTTATATTTTCTTTAAACCAGTAATTAATACCAGAATTTTATAAAGCTATATAACCAGTGTTTTATATATATATATATATATATATATATATATATATATATATAAGAGAGAATAGCAGACTTGTAAAAATAGAGAGGATAATCCAAGTTTAGATAAAAATAGCTCAATGTATATATATATATATATATATATATATAAGAAAGTAGGTAACCTAGAGATAATAAAATGATTGTGAGCAATATTTGAATGTTGATACTGGAGAAGTAACCAGAACTAAGTGATTTTAAACACCTTAAAATATATATATATATATATATATATATATATATATAGTGTCTGCTTATTTTTAATAAAATCTGTTCATACTCATGGATAATCTTTCACGTATTATAATTGAAAGATATAAGAAATTAGCTGTAACTTTGACAGATGATTTTATTATTCATTTCCCGATGTTCCCAAGTACTTTCAATCTCCTTCCAAGATCATCTTCAGGGGTGTGAGTAACAAAAAATAACTGCAAAACTTGTTGCTAAAAATTACTGTAAATTTTTTTTCTTGCTTCAAATATAACAGTTGACAAATTGCTTAGCGTTCATTAGAACGTGAGAATTATCCAAAATGAATTTTTTTATGTTGTAATGTCATGGTCATCCACATGCTAAAATAACAAAAGAAAACTACAGATCGTTGAGTTAATATTCCTTAAAAAACATAAACCATCAATAGAATCAGCTGTGAATACTCTAGTAATGTTCCAAAATGTTTATAAAAATAAGTTTTTCATACTTAAAAAAAAACAATATATATAACTTAGCAGTCAGTATTTTTACAACTGATTTAACCTCAACTGATATGATGCTAATGCCTCTGTCCTGACTCTCTTTTCCTTTTTAGTTAAAGAAAATGCTTGTTCCGGAAAATTTTTTTGTACCAAATGGAAGGAACATTGTGTGGTCTGATAAAATGAGGTAATTTAGCTCATTGAAATGAATTATAATTTATAACCAATTTAAATGACGTGTTGAGTTTTCCTTTATATATATATATATATATATATATATATATATATATATATATAATTTTGTTTTTTATTTAAAATTAATATAGTTTACATTGCAACATGGAAATTTCTGTTTCAAGATTTTACCTTGTCATCAGGCAATGATAATTTATGTTTGTGAAAATGATTTTCATTTGAATATAACAAACAATATGTTTGTTATTTATGGATGTGGGAAGACAAAATAATTTGTATGTGTGTTCAATTTAACTAATCTTTTTTTAATCTTAATAGGCAGAGTGTCAGTCAATGAAAACTGTCTAAACTATATTTCTGTTGAAGTATCCATTATTGTTACAAAATTATTGTATTAGTTTTCTCTGTATCCCAGCATTAGTAGGAAAGAAAACATTTTTATGTTTTTGATCTGAATTAAAAGGACCTTTGAGCATAAGTATGCTATTTTTATTTCAATTCAGAATGTATTTTATTCTAATTGTTCATAAACTCTTAATTTATAAAAAATTTAGTAACTATTTAACCATTAAAAATTTGTAATCTTTTTAACCATATTCTAAGGCGAACATTTTGCAATGTTTACAAATGACATTTATTTCATTACGTTTATTTAATAGATTTTTATTCTTAATAAATTTAATAATATATAGTTTTTCATATAGACACAAGAGACATGGGTTGTTTAAAAACTTACATATTCTAGCTTTTTAAATTTTCAATTTTAATGTGGGAGTTTTATTTCTTTTAGATACCAATAATATTTTGATAGTGATGTTCTATTTCTGTACTTATTATTATTAAATGAAGATGTGTGTTGATAAAATTGTTTTTTCAGAGAGTTTTTATATATATATATATATATATATATATATATGAGAAAGAGAGAATACAAATTAAGTATAACCTGAATCTTTCAGGTCCTGACATAACATTTTGGTTTCAGCTACTGTCCTATACCTTTCCTGTACCTTTTCTATAATTATTTTCATGGTACTTGTTCTGATGAGCTTTCCTCTTTGATACCTTCATTGGCAGTTAGGTCTTATTTTACTGTTAGAATTGGTAAATGTAACTGTAAATCCTATTTGAATAGTTTCTTCTCTCATACATCTTGCCTTTAAAACTATTTCGTCTTATAGTTTTCTTGTAAACTGTACTCTTCAAAAATTTAAATGAAATGTTAATTGCCATCATTTGTCTTTCTGAACTGTTCTTTTGCTGTCCTTTCTTCTCACTAATGTTTTCTCACTCTCAGTAATTGCCTGAATCTTAGGGAATACCAGGAGCTGTAGGCTTGGATGTGTGGGTGGTGTAACGAAAATGGTTCGGAATTGCTAATTGGTGAGCTGAGTTTTAATTATCATTGAGTTCATTATATTCACTTACAAATAGCATAGAGAAAGATATGAATCCAGTTCTTCCACTCCCTAGCTATGGGTTAATTAAGATTTGTATCACTAAATCATCATTATCTAAAAATAAAATTCTTATAATCTAAAAATATATTCTGGCTTTAGATAACCTGCAAAGGGTTGATAATAAACCATAGAAAATGAATCAATAAGAAAAATAAGCCTTTACATCTTCATGATTTTATCACCTTACTGTGGGGGGGGGGGGTGAAAAAAGCCTTTACATCATGATTTTATCACCTTACTGTGGTGGGGAGGTGAAAAGAAAAAAATAAGCCTTTACATCTTCATGGTTTTATCACCTTACTGTGGGGGAAGGGGGGGGGGGTGAAAAAAGCCTTTACATCATGATTTTATCACCTTACTGTGGGGGGTGGGTGAAAAAAACCTTTACATCATGATTTTATCACCTTACTGTGGTGGGGAGGTGAAAAGAAAAAAATAAGCCTTTACATCTTCATGATTTTATCACCTTACTGTGGGGGAAGGGGGGTGAAAAAAGCCTTTACATCATGATTTTATCACCTTACTGTGGGGGGGGGGGGAAAAACCTTTACATCATGATTTTATCACCTTACTGTGGTGGGGAGGTGAAAAGAAAAAAAATAAGCCTTTACATCTTCATGGTTGGTTTTATCACCTTACTGGGGAGGGTGAAAAAAGAATAAAAAGATTATTTATAAGCAAATAGAGAAAGAAATAAAACTTTTACAAACCTTTTTCTTTTTCA
The DNA here is from genome assembly GCA_037127315.1 of Ascarosepion bandense. Classification (NCBI taxonomy): domain Eukaryota; kingdom Metazoa; phylum Mollusca; class Cephalopoda; order Sepiida; family Sepiidae; genus Ascarosepion; species Ascarosepion bandense. The sequence continues at coordinate 750,480 of JBBBDQ010029121.1, read as the reverse complement.
ATCCAGAATCTTTCAACATCATTTTAAATGTCTGTAGCCCTTAAAAGGCAACTTTAAAAAAAAAGAAAGAGAAAAAGACAAACAGAGAGGAAAAAGATAAAATAAACAAGAAACAAAGTAAAGAGATTTTATACCTGCATAATAGTGGTATAGTTTTATATAAATATATACAATGTTCAAGACGGCACCATTAACTTTTTACAGTTAGTTACACATGGACAGTATGGACTCTTCAAGAGGCCTGCACACACATACACACATTATGAACTCATACTTTCTTTTTCTCACTCATACCACAGACATACAAAAAAACACAGGCCTAAATGCACAACACAGTATGTGCATACATAATTTATACACTTGCCTACATCATTTGGCGCACATATATTGTAAGACATTCATATCTACATGTGTGCACAGGTGTGAGTTTATATTATACATATATAAAGACACACATATAAATGTGCCCTACTTGGCACATGTATATAGATATGCATACCTACACATGTATATATGTGTGAGCACACACACACACACATATATATATATATGCACAGTATATTAAAACATAAATCCTGTTCAGCTGGTAAGTACTTGTTGCAAATATCATTGGACAGTTTCTTTTATTTGTAAGTTGGGGTAAGTATTTGGATGATACTAATCAACAGAATGGTACTAAACACAGGTTTGGATTTGGCAAAATGTTGACCCACCCTCTTGTGGAGCCATTCTTGGCATGGGTCAACCAGAGGCCAGATGGGGAGAGGGGAGCAAGGAGGGTTAATGGCAGAGAGGTACCTGCAATATAATAAATTTCAGGAAAATCTGTTTGGATTTTCTGGAATTGTCATGCACAACCAATGACCACATGGCAACTGATATTCTTGAAGTTAGATGTTCTTTTACAGGAGGGATCCAAATCTGGTAGCAGAGAGAGAGAGACAGAGAGCAAGAGGGAGGGATGCAAATTTGGTAGCAGAGAGAGTGATACAAATGTGGTAGAAGAGATGGAGAGAGAGAGAGAGAGAGAGAAGGATGTAAATCTTGTAAGAGGAAGAGAGGGGTACAAATCTGGTAGCAGAGAGAGGAGAAAAAGCAGATGAAAGCATATTTTCTCAAATTTTTTTTAAAAATTCTTTTTTTTAAAATTTTTTTTTATAAAGCTTCAACAAAAGTGCTGAATTTCTCATCCAATTCAAGCAACCTGGTTTCAGTCTGAGAGTTTTTTGGTTTTTTCTATTGACTATACAAAAATTTTCACAGTCAACAAATTTCATGCAAGAGGCGAACTAGCTGAAGGGAAGAAAAAATATCATGTGTCATGGTTGGGACAGTAAGTTCCTAAGACATTTTACCAGGCTCTTCTGGTAAAAATTAACATATGACTTCATGAGTGAACTGGACTCGAGTGATGATCACCAATATGTTGCTTTATATGACTTCTTTTATTTTTTTTTAAATAATTTTTGAGTTTATCAATTTTTTTTTGTTTTGTTTTCTAATATCCTTTAAGTAACAGAAATTTTGTGGTGGAAAAGTGAACGGATGATATGGCGTTTTCAATGGACTTTTGTCTGGTCTACACAAGATGGAATAAGAGTTTGCGGAAAACAGATGCATATTGATTTTGTAAGTTTTCTGAGTTTTGCAAATATTTGATGAAAATGAATTGATTGGGCTTCTTTTAAACTCAATCTATGTACGACATTATTGAAGTTGGTGAGAGTTGGACAGTTGGCTAATGCAGTGCTTTCTTTTTTTTTTTTTTGTGGCGTCAAAAGCAAATCCTGTGTTTTTGAATGAATGAATGATCATGGAATGGAATGACAGGTGCACTGGTTAATGTGTGCACATGAAATGAATTACAAATTGAATAATAAATCAGTTTCACTTGATTACATAACTTCTATAGGCCCATTCATCATTATTTAAAATGGAAACAAACTTTGCAATAAGAATAAGCTGATTGGTAACCTGCAAAATGTAACCCTCAAAATGTAATTTATCTTAACAGAATAAAAGAACTAATTTTTTAGGATGACTTTCAATTGAAACAGAGCTCAAAAATTTAGATGTTAATTAAAATTAAACAATACACTGCTTTGTATTAATATTTGTATGATCCTATGAATTGAAAGCACTACCCAGCGACACCACTCAAACAAAGTATGATCACCATAAGAAATTCAAGCAGTGATTTGATTGAACTTTGTCTCTTTTTTGAGTGTGTGTGTGTGTGTGTGTGTGTGTATTTTTTTTTTTAATTCATTGGCAGGGTTAAGGTTCAGCTAAAGTATGAATATTTAGAAAGTCATGGTTATTTAATTAGAGATTATATACATCACAGTAGCCATTTATTCTACCTGTAAGTTCAATCAGTAATAGTTAGTGTCTATAATTAAGTGGCAACGATTGCATTTGCACAAATCCATACTGCCAACAAACATCCTTTATCGCTCATTAGTCATGACACACACATTTTATATGTATCAACAAATAAACGTTAATGTTAAACATCTCTTTAATTTGTTGCTATAAATGTTCTATCTCTTGATATTAAGTCCTTTACTTGCAAAGACTGCTTACCTTAAAAGCGTTATCTTATCTCCAGAAATACACCATTTGACCATTTCAGCAAAACATAAACTTTGTTATAACAAACTAAAGTATTTGTAAACCCAACACAAAGCCTGCCAATGCAATAATAGTGCTCAATGTCTGAATGACCAAGACAGAACAATTAAGTTATCTTTCTTGTTACCTGATAATCATTGTAGCAAGAAACTCAAGTAGTGGTCAGAACTCTGTCTCTTTTTTGAGAGTTGCTAAATACATTTTCTATTAAATCCTATAAACTGCATTGAGGAGTACAGGAGCCCATGCTAGACATTGCTGTTATTTTATTTGTAGCAAGTGGCATTTTATGGAATGGAGTTGCTAGTCACATGAACAAACCAGCTTTAAATTCAGAGTTTTTCTCTCAGACAAGTTGCCAATCGAGGCTGAAAAGTTTAGTTTGTTAGATTATTTTACCCATAGCCAGGGGCAAGAATAGATAGATTCATACCTTTCCATAGGGGTATTTGTATGAAAGTGAATGTAAAGAACTTGACTGAAATTAATTGTTCCAAGTCACTAATCATTACATCACCTTCATACACAAGTTCTTTACATTCATTTTCATACAAATTCCCCCATGGAGAGGTATGAATTTATCTCTTCTTGCCTCTGGCTATGGGTTAAATAATATAACACTCTAAAATCTTCAGCCTCAATTGGCAACTTGTCTGATATATATATATATATATATATATATATATATATATATATATATATATATATATATATTGTTAAATATAACAAATAATAAATGTTTAAATGCTTAATCATGAGCCATTCTAAACATCACATGTTGGTTTTAATTTCTGGTGAAAATAAAGACAATAAACTCATTACATATCTTGGTTTTACTACAACCACGCTCTCCCGTAGACTTACCTGCCACTTTTCTGTAAATAGTTCAATTAAACAACATTTCTTAGAAAAAACATAGTGTGTATGTAATATTACAGATTTTAGTCGATAACACAATAATACTCACACATACACACAGTAAAAAAGAACCTTCCAATATTGGAGGCCATCTACATTAAATCAAAGCAACTCACACTCAATAAAATTATATTTCAAACTAGTCACAACACATTAGATCACATTTAGACATATGGTTCTGTTAACATTTCGGTCTCTCACGTGGTGCAACATCATAGAACAGCATTACAAATTTATGACCTGCGTCTGCTATTCAGTGACTGTTATCGTTGCATAGCAATGTTTTATGTCAACACAAGATAATATCTTTGATGGTAGATGTCTTTATGTTAATGTCCCTGTAACCACTCTGAAGATGGCTCATGTGAGCTGAAAGCTTAGAATCAGCGTAATAAAAGAATATCCAAACGTTGGACAATTTTTGTCTTTATTTTCCCCTGAAATTAAAACCAAAATATGATGTTTAGAATGGCCCATGATTAAACATAATAGACATTTGTGTGTTATATTTAATAATATATGCTTAGAAAATTATCTGCTGCCTCGATGCACTATATATATATATATATATGAATTTATAAATAGGGAAAGCTTTTCTGAAAAAAACCTTTCAGAACCTTTCGGCCAACACTTCAACAAAGGGTACCATTGGCAACACAATATGGTAGTATAATAAATCGCTATATTTTATTTTATGAGGAAAAGCTGGAAAGAGAAAGAGCAAAGTTGAAATGCAACAAAAAATTAATTTATTTGTACAGACAATATATATGAAGTGTTGGCTGAAAGTTTCCTCGGGGTTTTCTGTGGCATTAACTCCTTATTCAAATATATATAGGCATCTATATCCTAGACACACTTAGTAGAATTGTGGATCCTAAGCAGGTAGGCCTATACCAAGATGATGAACTTATGTTCATCCCAAATAGTAATGGCCTTTTGACTATGAAAATCCAGAAGAAAATTATTAGAGCCTTCAAGATGCTAGGATTTAAAATAGAGATTGCTTCCAACTTAAAGATTGTAAATTACCTAGATATTACCCTCAACCTCGATAATAATTCTTTAAAACCATACCATAAAGAAAATGAAACCCTAGCTACATCAACGTTAATACTAACCACCCTAACACTATTATAAAACCATTACAGAGACAGTTAATACTAGAATTAGCCCATTATCTTCTAACCTTTGGTGATAACAAAAAAAAAAAAACGATATGAAAAATCCCTTCAGATTAGTAGGTATAAGGGTAAATTAACTTATTTAACATCCACTAATATATACGAATCACAGATGACTAGAGGTAAGTATAGGAAAAAGAAGATTATATGATTCAACCACCCCCGTTCTGTAGACTATCAACCATTCTTTCTTAAATTAATAAGTAAACATTTTCATAACGATAAACCCCGAGTAAAATATTTAATAAGAAAATGATTAAGATTACTTATTCCTGTACTAATGATATGTACAATATTATTAGCTCCCACAATAACCAAATTTTGAAGAATTTCAGGGAATCTAATACAGAACACAAGATTACACCCTCCTGTAATTACAGATCCAGAGAAAATTGTCCAGTTGAAGGTAAATGTAGATCTACAAATGTGAACATGTTACCATCTCCTCTAAGGAAAAAAGGAAAAATATAACATGTACATTGGGAATTTGGAAAGATTTTATATGCACAGGCATATTTTTTATCAAACAGCCCTCTCCCCAAAATACTGGGTATTGAAGGAAGAAGGTCTAAACTCAAGCATAAAGTGGAAGCTGATAGGCACGGCACGTACTCCTAATAGTCTAGGTGATAGATGTAATCTATGTTTAACAGAAAAAATTTAGAATTTTGAAATTTCAATATCAGAATGTACTTCTGAATAAACGTAATGAATTTATTAGCACGTGTCGTCACCATAGTTAATTTAAATTTCACTAATTATCTTCTCCTTCCATTTATTCATAATAGGTTTTGCCTCCTACATAGATTAGATTTTAAATTTGTTGAGTCCGTAGCATTTTCCCTCCTACCTACAACCACTAACCCAATGGTCAAGCCATTTGTTTTCTACTATCAAAAGAAATTACTACTACAATTCTCCTCAGATAAACTTATGGTAACCAACATTCTTATGCCATCCTTTACTAACCCTTACTCCCAAATGAGAATTTTTCTCCATTCCTTGGTTGATTGTGATTTACAATGCATGTTTCAAACTGACTGGTTCAAATAGCCATCCCTCCTAAATGTAATCTGAATTTGTTTACAAAAGGTTTCAATGCCTTATGTTTTGAAAAAAAGAGATACATACTAGAATACTATGTACAGTGTAACCTTTTGATATAAGAGAGTTGTCAGGACCGGATAGAGGTTCTCTTATATCCGGGTTTGGTTTATTTTATATACATTACCACAGGCTCTAATTTGGGACCAGAGAAAATCTATCTTATATCCGGGTTATAAAACATATTGGTGTCATTTATGAATATCTAATAATGGAAAAAAATTATTATGCTCTTTGTTGGTTTCAATCATCTGAGAATGACCTCTAAAATGATCCCCTTCTTCAAATTTATAGACAAATCCTACAAATGCATGCTGGGATTCCTTCCTAAGTCATAAAAAGGGGCAACTCTAGGCCGCATCCTTCTTATTTTTTGATAAACAGTGCTCTTTCAAAACATGGTGTTTTTCTGCTATTGTTAGGGGTTTCTCTGACTTCAGACATCAAGAAATTAAAGTGATGAACCCTGGTGGCATTCTTTTCACAGTAGTTTTCATCATAAGGACAATCATATATGGCCAAGATTTTTGTGTAATTTTTAGAGTCTCACGTATCCTAGAAATTTACTGATAGTTCATATTTGGCTTTGTCACTATTGAAACTGACTTTATTTCTCATTAATGATAGAGACAGTGTATTCAGTCCCCACCTGTATATATATATATATATAGTAATGTCAACAAATGTAAACAGACAATGTTATGAAAAATCCCAAAGATTAATGAAATGGTTTAACAACTGACAAATTGAAATTATTTTTAATCAATACTCATATTTAAGTCGATATTCTGTTTTTAATCAAACATATACAAATATATTATAATATTTATATATATAAAATAGGCTTGATTTGACTTCGTTTAGACTATGGTATCATTTGTCGTTGAGTGGTCTAAGGTGCACCAGATCAATTGGTGGCTTTCTCTATGGTGATAGGGTTCGCAGGTTCGAATCCTGCTGAATGACACACATTTTTGTAACAAAATTTATTGTAAATAATCAGGCCGGTAGAAATATATATATACATATATATATATATATAATGAAGAAATGTCAAGGGATCTCTAGGGACATAGGGACATACGGACAATTGGGCATGTATGTATTTACAAAAAATAAAAATAAAAATAAAAAGAAGTAGCAGTCCCTGATCTAAGTCCAAAAATGCCAAATAGCAATAACAGATACAGACACAGATAAAACAAATAAACCCAACAGATAGACTCTCCTCATGCCTAAACCATGTGGTGATAAGCTGGGGCAATAAATTTGACCTACCTTGGACTCAAAGATCCCAAGACATTTTTTCCCTACAATATTTTTACCTTTCTTTCATTATTAAACTGAAGAACACAATTTCTCTAGTAATGAAAAGCATCTTTGATAAAAAATTTTTCACATTTTCCCCCATCATCTTCACTTTTGTTTTGGATATTATATATCCAACACACATGCACACACACAAAAGGGAAAAATGTCTAACAAAAACTTTTTCCATTTCCTTTTCATACATACTTCTTTCCTCTAAAATTGTTGATATATAAATTGTTATCATATATATGAGAAAGTAATTACTTTTTACAGAATGGACTTGCAATAAAAAAAACAAAACTACATGATTTTTTTCCCATGATGTGAACTTAATTGAAATTTTATGCCATAATAGTACTTATCTTAAAATACAAACATTAATGATTTTTTTTTTTACATGACTTTCTAGAATAGCTGACCTTATCACACCAATGAATCAGAAAAAAATTGCACAGTCGATTGGAGAAGTACATCATTAAGGGAAAATAATTTGCACTGACCAAAATACTCTTTCCTTTTCAATGTATTTAAGAATCTGTAAGCAAAGAAAACTAACAGTTGGATTGTGGAATATGAACTGCTTCATAAGAAAAGGAGGAAGACTTATGTTTGAATAGAAATTAGTTTAAAATTTTACCCGACTTGTGTGTGAAGCAGATATGTTTGAATGACTGGGGTATGGAATGGAGCCATCGACAGTTTCATGTGAGATGTACAGCTGCATAATAATTCGTTGATTCCTGCAAAAGTCAGATTCACTGTTTGGAGCAAATTTTTAAAAAAAATGTCAAAAAACAAACAGGCGAATTGTCACAAGGGACACCATAGTTGATGAATTCGTCTTACAATGATTAGAGACAGCAAGAGACATTTGATTTTTTTTTTTTGGAGTAGATGCAAGGATATAATTTCCGTTATTTAAAATAGCTACACACCAATTCAGACGATAGGAACTTGAAGCTGACAATTTTCAAATTATTTTCTATCAGATTAAAAAAAAGCAGCTACTAAATATTTTTAATATAAAGAATAGACTAAGTGAGAATGTGTTGATCTATTTTCCCAGGTGATCTGGAATAAATTGTCTGAAACAGTGATATTTAAGTGCTACTTTTAACTTTTAGTTTGTTTTTATGATAGGAGTGTGAAGCAGAGATTTGATGGAAAGGAATGACATAATCATTAATCTGAGCTACAAAACATTTTCTTAAATTTGATTTATAAATAAAGGTTTCTGTGAAACTGCAATACGTTAAAGTGCATACTAATTCGTATGCACAGCACTATACATTGATTTTTGAGAGCAAAAAGAAAAGACTTTAATATTTAACATTCTAATATATTGGTTATAGATGGATTTTCAATAGGATTTGTGAGGAAAACAGATGTATTTTGTAAATTTAAATGAGAGATAATGAATGGAACTGCATACAAATTCATTAAGAACCATAACATGGCACAATAGATATTTTTTTAAACATCTTATTAACATGTAGTTCCTATTTGGAATATATTCATTTTTTTGTGTGTGCCTTGAATATGTATCTATGTGGGAATCATTTTAAACGAGCCATCAATGAGTGTGCTCATCACATTATAACTAAATGGTATATACCAAATGTATCACAAAGCTAACTAAACAATCTCTTGCTTCCCTTTTGGTCTCAATATTTTTACAAGGATTTTTTAATTCTGAATGTACCAAGACTGGTGGTCATCAAGTGGGGTTGCTGCATGCCATTTCGTGTGTACGCACGTGTATCTTAAGAGATGATGACTGAGAAAAGCGTTTGTCACAATGCCTGCAATGAAACGGCTTCTCTCCTGAGTGCGTGCGTAGGTGGGCGGTCAGGTTGGATGACTGCGAAAACCTGCGTGGACACCACTTGCACGGAAACGGCTTCTCTCCCGAGTGGACACGCAGATGTCGACGCAGATCAGACATCTTGAGGAAGGCCTTGCTGCACGTTGGACAGGAATAACGTCGTAGACCAGTGTGATAGCGCATGTGTGAATTCAATTGGCTTTGTTGAGGAAATGTGCGGCTACAAATGCCACACACAAACTCCTGTGCAGCTTTGCACTTCTTCCCCCCTCCAGACACAGAAGAGCTTGATGATGAAACAGCTCCCCTCAGAGATGAGAGGTTAGCAGGCTCGGATTGGTCACCAGTGGTAGAAGCATCTATGGTTACAGCTGTTGCCTCTGACTGTTTGGTCGTCGATGCAGAACCGGAATTGAATACGGAAACAGTTTTACTTGGAACATTCCAGCTTGAGTTTAACAATTCTGGACGACTGGCCCTACCTGATGATATGAGGTCACTTTCAGATGAACTTTTTGAATCTTTTTTATTCTGTATTGTGGCTGCAACTGATGCTCTATTGCGTCTTTGGGTCTTTGACAATGCCAGAATGCAAGAACTGGCCAAGGTGAGCCCACCACGAGTATGTGTCTTGAGGTGCCCCATAAGATTTGACTTTTGTGAGAATGTGCGCTGACACAAGCCACAACCATATGGTTTTTCACCTGTATGCACTCGTGTGTGCCTGTTACGGTCAGACGATGTGAAGAATGCTTTGTCGCAGTAATCACAGTGGTAAGGACGCTCACCTGTGTGGGTACGCAGGTGATAGCGTAGATGAGATGACTGTGTGAAGGTACGCAGACAGATCTCACATTGGTTGACACACTTCTCATTGGGTTTTTTGCGACGAACAAAAGACGCGAACACCTTTGATGGTGCTTTTTTCCCAGACGGAAAGTTTCCTACCAGTACAATGTCTTGGTTCTTTTCTGTGGCACCAGCCACTTGCTTTTTGTTTTTATTGTTCTCGGCAAGCACCTTGTCATTTTTAAAACTGCTAATCCGCTTCTGTTTAGAATTAAGTTTTGGGACCTGAGGTGGATCAAGAGATACTGGACGCACCAGTGGCATGGCAGAGCTGTCTGGGATCTTTTTGGTAGTGTCCAGGGACATATCCACTCCCTCACTATTATTCTGAATAACATATACACTGTCTTCACATTTTAATATCTGTCTACTGCTTGTTGTAGGAACATCTGCTTGATCCTCTGAGTTATTGCTGGCAGGGTAAGCCTGTTCCCCTAACTGGGTCCATTTAATATCTTCTGAATCAGAATGTTGGCTGCATACATGCTGTATAAGCAGGCTGTTGCTAGGAAACGACTGTGTGCAGACAGTGCATATGTGATTTGCAGCAATATAAGAGGATATAGTTGATGATGCATGTGTGAAAGGTGCAGAAGATTTAACAGTCAACCAAGCAGGCACACGTTTATCTGCAGCTACAGATTTCCGATGTATTTTCTGGTCGCTACTGTCACTACTCCCATGGGTTGTCTCTTCAGGTTGTTTTGAGAAGATGGAATGCGAGATCTGCTGGTGACAATTCAAGTCATGATAACTATCAAACTTGCAGCTGCATTCAGAGCAAGAGAAACGTGTTGTGATCTCTGTGCTGGAGTCGGTGTGTGTTTGCTGATGACGTGCTAGCATAGAAGATGTGGAGAAGCGTTTCCCACAGGTGAAGCATCGGTAGGGCCGGTCGCCAGTGTGGGACCTCATGTGGATAAGCAAGTTGGAACGTTGGGTGAAACGTTTGCGGCAGTGGTTGCATTTAAAAGGTTTTTCCCCCGTGTGCACCCGGGTGTGGCGCTTGAGGTCGGACGAGGTGAAAAATGCCTTCCCGCAATGCCTGCATCCGTATGGTCTCTCGCCGGTATGCGTCCTTATATGATAGGTCAGATGACAAGCCTGTAAAAAAGTTCGCCCGCAAATCTCACACTTGTGTTGTTTTCTGGGTTCTGCACCACTCGACTGGTGGGCAGTTACTTTAGCCACAGTTAACTTTTTTTCAAATTTCACTTTCCTTTTAGAAACAATAACGGTTGACCCTAGGGAATTTGCAGTTCTCTGAGTTGAATCAGTTTTGTCATCATCATCATTGTCATCATCATCATCATCATCATCAAGAATGATCTCAACATGTTGAGCATTGTGCTGGCTGTCAATTGTTGCTTTTACTTTGGTTACTGTTTCTTTGTTTCCATCTTGGTTCAATTTCCTGCCTTTTTCCTCTTCCTTGACATCTATCTGCACTTCGCCCTCATTGACTAAATTCTCACATGGCCTTGATGTAACCTCTTTTGATGAATCAAAATAAGCATTTTTCGTAGATGACCAAAGATGAGATGATTCAATGTCGCTTCCACTGTCTAAGGCTGATTTATATTCAAGAGTCTTAACAGCTACCAATACACTTGTTGCTTTGGCCTTTTGGGGTTGGACTAAAATTTTATTTTGTTGGACAATTTCAGATGCAGAATCACTATTTTTATCACTCACATCTTCCCTCACATTATTATTATTATTGCTTTTTTCTTTGGAATCTGTTTCCTGCCAAGAATCAATTACACATTTATCCAAAGTCAATGATTGTTTTGCATCCTTAACTATATTTCTAGACCGACTGCCTAAATGAACACCTACATGTTGGCCCAAACTGGATAGCTGCACAAATTTCTGCTTACACACCCCACACTGGAACAGTTTCCGGCAAGACTTTGACCGTTCTGTGGGCCGATGTTTAGACAATGGACGATAAATGCTACCCCATGTTTTATAGAAGCTACGGCCTTTGTTGCGTCGAATTCTGCAACGAATACTTTTTTGATGACTCAGTTTCTTGTGTGGCCCATAGTGAAAACTGAAAGTGTGAGACGGAAGCCCTGGATTAGAACGCTTATGACATACAGCCTGGGCAAGACTGGTTCCACGCCAATCACATTTATTGCACTCATATGTTGTATCCAGCATTTGCCGGAGGTGCCGTTTCACATGAAGCAGCAGTTGAGCATTCTGTGTAAATTGGTGAGCACAATAACCACAACGAAACGGCTTTTGCACCTGGTGATTTCTGTAATGCAATATGAGGCTGGATCGGGAAAAAAAGGCGTGCTGGCAAATCTTACAGCTGTGGTGCTTTTGTTCCTTATGTCTCATTATATGTTTTACAACATGGCCAGATTGCTGGAAGGATTGGGAACAGAATGGACACTGAAACACATTCAAAGATGCTGCTGTAGATTCCTTGGGCGGCTCCAACATCTCAGAAAAATGTGCAGTGGCTTCTTCCATTGTGGGGGGCGTTATTAAGTTCTCACCAAAGGCTGATCTTCCAGAGATGCATTTTAAATACATATTACCATCGTTACTCATGTAAGTACCAAGGTCTATGTGTACTGCCCCTTGACCTTTGTCATTTGTGATATCTTCATAGCTATTTTCTTGTTCCTCTCCTCCAGAAGATTTATTATTAAAGATATCTTTATTTGAACACTGAGTAGAGTTATCATCTAAAATGGTGCATATAGTCTGGCTATCATTATCATGAACTTCAATGGTATGTGCTTTTTCTACTGTCAATGACACTTTTTCCTGGGCGGTTTCAACATTGCTTTGGTTACTAGTTAATGGCTGGACGTTGTGGATATTGGCCTGAGCCTCGGTATGAGTAGCCATGTGGTATTTAAGGAAGTTGGCACGGGAGAAGCACATGTGACACATGTTGCACCGATAAGGTTTTTCCCCAGTGTGCACCCGACGATGGCGGTTGAGCATAGCTGTGGAGAAAAATTCTCGAGTGCAGAAGTCACATTTGTAGGGTTTGACACCAGAATGAGTCTTAACATGGGAAATAAGATTCGAACTCTGGTTGAACCTTTTATCACAGTAATCACAGGCAAATGGCTTCTCCCCTGTGTGAATCCTAATGTGACGTTTCAGATCAGAAGACGTCAGGAACTGTTTTCCGCAAGCAGTGCATGAATGGGATCGTCTGGATTTAGGCCCTGTTCGACTAACACTTACCCTACCTCCCAGGGCTGCAACTTGGGTATGTGCATGCGCATGGGCGGCATGTTTGGACAGTAAATGCATGCTGGGAAACGCACGGGGACACTGCTTGCACTTGTAGTTCTTCACCGTGTGGCAGGCAAGGTGTTTGCTTAACTGAGCAAAGTCTGCAAATGACTTGTTGCAATGGCTGCACCGAAACGGTTTCTGTGACGTTGCATGCGTGCGTAGGTGTGACACGAGATTGGAGCTCTGTGTGAAGCACTTGGCGCAGAAGTCGCACTGAAATGGCTTCTCGCCCGTGTGTATGCGGGTGTGACGGTTCAGGTCGGACGGCTTGGCAAAGGCCTTCCCACAGTGCTCACATTTGTAAGGTCGTTCGCCCGTGTGTGTCCTGATATGGTAAGTCAAGTGGTTTGCCTGATGGAATGCTTTACCACAGTGCACACAAACATATTGCTGTCTGTCTTGGCCAGCCAAGACAGTAATTTCGCTGTCTTCTTTGACAGCAACTTCTTCATCAGCCTGATTTGGGCTGACTGGATCGACATTTTCAATCTTACAAGGACCACTCGGCTGCTGAATCTCTGTTGTCAAGGAAACAGACTGGGAGTTGGAGGGTATGGAAAGCATGTCTATTTGGGTCGGGTTTACATCTCCAGATAGTTTAGATTGAGAAAGGTCAGTATTAGATGAGGTGGAGTGTGTCTGGAGTCGAGATGATGTAGTTTCAATTCCAACATTTCTGATATGATTCTGAGATGGTAGTGGTGGAGGAGATGATGATGATGAAGATGAGGAAGACAGTTCAATACAGGTGATTTCTGGCTCTCTGCTAGCCTTCTCATTAGAGTAAGTGCTATTCAAAGTACTAATATCAACAAACTCATCACAAAGATAAGATTGCTCATTGCTGACCCCAAAGCTATCTCCAAAACTGGAAAGACCATGAACATCAGCTATTTGGGTACAAGATATCCCATTTGCAGATAGTGGGTTGCTATCAGGAGGAATGTTCTGGCTACTTTGGGTAGCTTCAAATGGTGATGACAGAAGTGCAGAGCAGCTAGTAATGGTTTCTTTTCCAACACTAGCATTGTTACTGTTGTTAATATACAGAGGTAAAGGTCTGTGGGGAGAGACATTGACAGTACCATTTGGGTTTTCTTTTTGTTCCCAGTCTTCCAACATGCCTTCATTGGTTACCAAACAAGTAGGAATCTCATGTATACAAGAAGCTTCAGCATTTTTGTCCATAAGGGAATTTCCTTTAATTTTAAAGGGTGTCAGAGCAACACTGCTGTTTATGGTACTGTTTGTTGTCTGGGCCTTGTTGCTCTCTTCTACTTCGTCGGTTTCATTCTTTGGACGTAAACCCTGTGACAATATATTCTTCAGGGTAGAAATATCTGGTTTCACATCTGACATTTCGACTGATCCTGTTGCAGAGCTTGGTTTTGGACTAGCATCAAAAAGCAGTGTATGCATATTGTCTTCCCGAGATGATGCTCTGTTGTTTCCACACGGGGATATGTTAGCTGGGCCTTCTTTACACCCAAAATAAGTATTCTTTGGTAAGGTAGCAGCAGCAGTGGTTGTGGTGCCTCTTTGGGGATTTTCAGTTATTACTTTCTCACTGAAATCAAGCAGGACTGTTTTAACAGTGAAATCTTCATTTTCTTCTTCACTGAGCGGTTCGGATTTGCCTAGCATTGATTTAGTGGTAGAGTCTGTTGTATTTTTGTTGACCACCAGTGGAAGTGGTGCAGCTGGGGCACTGCTGTCGTTCAGCCCATGCTCAACTTTTAAGTGTTGCACAAGACTAGAAACTTCCAAGAACTGTTTTGAACAAAGGCTGCACATCAATGGGTTTTGGCCCTTAATAGTGAAACTGTCTCTTGTGTCTCCGGCAGAAGACACTGCAGTAAGAGCTGCAGTCAAGTCATCTTTGGGCAAAACAGCAGAAAGTTCAGTGGGGAGAATCATGCCGGACATCAAGGAAGATATCAGTCGTTTAGTTTCCCAGTCTGGCTGAGTATATGTTATATCATCAGCTGGATAGAAGTCTTCAGCGGAAGAGTTTTTTACTGGTTTCATATTAGAACCTTCTTTAGGTAACGAAATATGTACTTGTTCTTCAGTACTAGCTGATCTGGTACCTCGAGCAGCATTATTGATTATATGGTCCCTGCCATTGTTACTTTGGTTATGGGTTCTGCTATGCTGCGTCAGAGCTGTCCGAGTTGTGAAGCTAGCACTACACAGGTGGCACTGATGCTGTGAGTCACGACTATGGGTGCGCAGGTGGACCTTCAGATTAGAGTTCTGGGTAAACCTTTTACCGCAGAAACGGCACTGGAAGGGTTTCTCTCCAGTATGGATGCGGGTGTGGCGGTTGAGGTCAGATGATGTGGCAAACCGTTTCTCACAGAAACTGCATCCATAGGGTCGTTCACCTGTGTGCATGCGCACGTGAATGGTGAGCATGACCCCACTCACGAATGTTTTACTGCAAATGCTACACTCGTGTCGACCCCGTTTGGCACTGTTACTACCGCCAGCTCTCCCACCGGCACTACTGCCGTGCGCAGAACTCATGTGACAACTGAGGGCCTGCGCTTTAGAGAATGTCTTACTGCACAGCTGACAGCGATGGGACCCGCCCAATACGCTGTTGCCACTCTCAATGCCATGCGTCCGCAAATGACTCATGAGGTTGCTCTTCTGACTGAAGCGGCGGTCGCACCACTTGCAGGAAAACGGCCTCTCGCCAGTGTGTGTGCGCATGTGGCGGCTAAGATCGGACATTTTAAAAAAAGCCTTGTCGCACATCCGGCACTGGTATGGCCGGTGGCCTGTGTGAGTCCTCAGATGGTAGGTCAGGTGGCCCAACTGACTAAATGTTCGTGGACAGAACTGGCAGGTGTATTCCTGCACACTATCTGACAAAGCCAAAGGATTTTCAGACGTCTCTGTCAGTTGCTTAGCAATGGTTGAAGGGGGAGCAGGAGGTGATACAGATGATGGAGGTGAGTTCTGATCAATCTGGACACTGTCATCAACAATTAAAGTTGAGGATTCCATAGTGTGCTTTTGTCAGCACTGGACAGGTTCCGAACGATGTGACGAAGATGTAGGAGGACACAAGGGACGGCCAGACTGTAGGCAGTGTTTTGCAAGTGGCCCAATTGATAAGAGGAGATAGGACAATAGGCCACAATACTGCTTCGCTATAAAGGTGACAGCCTGAATGTGTGGTTCAATTCTTTCAAAGTGTATAACCACTTCAGTTTGCTTGTCGATTTTATTGCAATCTATAAATTTGGGGAGCATCTTGACACTGGACGTAAAACCCCAACACAGATTTAGACACATGGCTGTCATCAGTATAGTAACAGTAAAGAAATACAGGGTGCGTTAATGACTGACCCTGAAAAAACAATGGAATTAATATAAGACATCTTTGACCCAGCAGACAAATCAGGCAGAGGGTAAGCAGCTCAGATGCTGATTCTAGGAACCAATTAAAAGTCCAGCTTCCATGATCATTCCATTTTACTAGATTTGCCTTGCTTCCTTTGTTATGGCAATAAAGTAGGAGGTTGAAGATGTGATTTTCAAAACTTAAGATTATGGACTTGCCAAGCTATTACAGAAAGAACCAGATCTTCTTGTCTATGAAGAAGACAGTCATGGGCCTTTTAACTGAAAGAAAAAAAAGAAAGAATTTTAAAAATAGTACATTATGTTAACAATCTAAGATACACTTTAGGTACTTTAATTGTATATTTTAGTGTTGCTATTTAATTATTTCTTTAAATAAAAAAACAAACTAATAAACTCTGATCCCAAAGAAAAAAGTGATACAAATTATATTCACTTAATTTAAAATGGAGTCAATTGTAACTGGGATCATTGAGTAAGTGCAAATGATCCTTTCTTTAGTTGCTCGATATGTGCTTCGGAAGGGCTACAATATAGCTTTGAATTCAGACCAGTTGCCATCCAAGGCTATAGAATCCAGTCTGTCCTACTACTAAGAGTTGGATTCATACCTTTCCCATAAGTGAATGTAATGAACTTTACTGGAATTCAAACTTATAATTTGAACTCTTCTGAATGACTAAATTATAGCACAAATTTTAATTATTAATTTACCACTAAGTTTTCATGTGACATTTTTAATCCTTTAGGATTTTGTCAGACTAAGTTTATATTTACATTGATGTGACTACACATGTGCAAAAATGAATGAGGTTGGGAATTTTAAATTTAGAAACAACTTATTTTAATATGTGATTTGAGAATATAATCTAGTTGATTTTATTCAGATTCTTTTTTTTGTTTGTGCTTCCATCACATTTTTTAATTAAATATCATTAATTAAATATCCCACAATGTGATAATAGAAGATCTGCCAAGAATGGCGCAAACATTGTAAGAACCTGGATGCAAATTTACTGTAGATAATTAGCAATTAAAGCACTTTCTATACATTTTAGTCTTAGTGACTTGTTTCTTCTTTTAGTTTGAGTTTAATGACATATCAACCTCAGTGGGTTACTTAATGCCAAAAAAGTGGAGTTTTAAGGTATTTTTTTTAATGTTCAGTTATAGTGAGAAGGTTGCTTTAGTCAGATTTTAATGAAAATTTTTGTTTCTATTCTTTTTTATTTTAGAAAACTGAAAATATCTTCCAGTTTTGTATTCAAAAATGTTTTGATGAAAATTTTTTTCCTTCAAAAATGTATTATGGTAAGAATTTTTCCTTCAAAAATGTATATTTTTCTATAAAAGTCTATTTTTATGTATATATTTCTATAAAAGTGTATTTTTATACTTTCATAGTGTTTTGACCATAGTTTTGGGGTTAACTATTTGCCCATAGCTGGGATCCTAACAGGTGCTACCACTCCAGGTCAGGGTGGACCTGAGAACAACTGCAATTAGGAGGCGGTTCCATGCTCTTCACAACCTCTCAATCAGAGGCCTTGCTGCCAGATGCAGTTTCCCGTCATGCAAAGGACCTGTTTCCTCTTTTAATTGTGGTTAGTCTTGTTACAGTGAGCAACTAATGCATTTAATGCGTTGTTTTGTAAAAGATCCTATTTTGTGTTCTTATAATCTTTTAACTCAACTTTAATCAATACATCATCCACTGCCTTGATTATCAACAAATCTGTCTACTCCTTTGGCAAAACATATTTCCTCCTGGTACAATTTTTAGAATCTACTAAAATATTTACTTTATGTTATGGTGCCCTCCTACAAAGAATGAACTCTTCCTCTTGTTATATCTAATTACCTACATAACTTCCGGGAAGCAGTTAATGAAGCAGCTAGTATGGCATTTGATGACAGCTACTAGTCTGGAAATAAGCAGTGTAATAATACCTTCGGACTTACTTATTTCTAGTTACTTATTATTAACACTTCTTTGAATATCTTGTTTTCGGGTTATACTAATATACTGTTTTGAACCTACCTTTTGTGTTCCGGGTCTTACTTCCGGAACAAACCAGTCACTACACATTGCGGCGAAGTTTCGCCACAAATCTGCAACAAATTGACGATGAAGATCCACAACACTTTATAAATAAAACACATGAATTTCAGAAGTTTAAAGATTACCATGGATTTTAAGAAAAATATAATTCCATAAAAGAATCAAGTTACTGACTGATTGAAACACAACTTTGGAAAATTAAAAAAAGAAAAGAAAAGAAAAGAAAAACTACAGAAGAAAAATAAAAAAAGCAACTGAAAACAGTAAGAACAAAAAAAGAAATAAGAAAAACTGGTTTTGGGAAATTCTATGAGTATGGTGCAAATACCCTTGGGAAAGGTATGAATCCATCACTTCTCCCTCATGCTATAGGTTAAATAGCAGGACAGATTGGGTTCTATAGCCTTGGTTGGCAACCAGTCTACCACAGAAAGTAATGGTAATCTACTGCAGGAAAAATCTTTTGCTTAATCAGTCATGTCTTGAAAGAGACATGATCGCACAAGCATGTATCACGTATGGTACTCAGCTGACTGACTGAAGGTGGTAGGGAGATGGTAAAAGTCACTAAAACATTGCATTTGACTCATAAATTTTGAAAGAAAAATCATGTTTTACCAGGATATTAATCATTTCTAAAAAAACCTTTTTTTTGGATTTTGGCAAAAATTCCAGCTCAATGCTCACAACCCTTTTTACCCAGTCTGAACCAAAATACATCCATCCTCTAAAAAATCTAGTTGCAAACTAAATTAGTACAGACCACCTCATGTCTACCATTACCTAACACAAAATAATAAATCCACAAGTTAATTTATGAACACTATGATCAACATCTCAAATGTCCCTGACTTTTGTAAAAAATTTACACCAATTTGTCCGTGACCACTGAGCACCCTGTGAATGCTCAAGTGGTCCAGATGAGAAACATTGCATTTAAAAACTGGTTAGTAAACAAATATCTCAGTTTGAAATAAAAGTGATTCCGTTCAGTGAGAAGCAGATAAATAACAATCCCTCAAAAAATTAATGGCATCAAACTTCAGTTTGAAGCTAATAAACATTCAGTGAATGAAATGAACCCCCAAAATTGTAGTGCAAACATAAGCTATTGAATCATACAGAGACAAGACAAAGTTGATTTTGTTTAGAGGCATATCAAACCCTATAGGTTATTTAATGCTGAAATCTAAATTTTTGGCTTTTAGTTGGTTGATTTTGTTTAGAGGCATATCAACCTCTATGGCTTATTTAATGCCGAAATAGCTATGAAATTTTCACTAGTTATCTAATTTTGCAAAATAAAAAAAAATTTATAAAACTGAAAATGCATAAATTTTAAGAGAAGTGATCCCTTTAGAGTCTAAACAATAAGGATGTTTTATATTATTTAAATTTATATAGCATTTCTCCAAGATTTATATAGCTTTTCTCCAAGAGTAATCATCTAAAACAATTTTCTTTGTTTTTAATATTGTATTCAATGAGACAATGCACAGTTATTTGTTTGTCTCAGGAGATAATATTTTTACTGCCCTGATTTGCATGTGTGTTGTAGTGTAATGGATATCAGTTCAGAGTGATATCAATGGATATCAGAGTGATATCAATGGATATCAGTTCAGAGTGATAAATCAGAGAGCCAAGTTCAAATTCCAGTTGAATTAATTGCATTTACTTATGCACAAATACCCTTGAAAAAAATATTAACCCATCTCTTCTCCCACCAGTTATGGGTTAAATAGCATAAAATATTGGGTTCTGTAGCCTTGGTTGGCAACCAGTCTACTGCAGAAATAAATGGTGCCCTACTGCAAGAAAATCTTCTACCTCGTCAGTCATGGAGTGAAAAAGACATGATCACCTAAGCGTGTATCGCATATGTCACTTAACTGACTGATATATGGTATTATAGAGGATAAAATTTGTAGATAAAGTTCAAATGTTCTTTTTAAGGAAAAAGTAAACAGAATCTACATACAGAACTGTCCTTGCACTTCCCACCTGTAGAACCCCTTCCATTTATTTGCTTCACTGATAGCTACAATCTCCAAAACTTTAAAAGCAACATCATTTGTCATCTTCTATCTTCTTGAATTGCATTCATCTTTTTTTTTGGTACCCACTGTACCCAATCTTTTCTCTCACTGTAACCTGCAAACTGTTGACAGTCCTGCCTTGCTTGGTGTGAAATAATTAAAAAAAAGAAAGAACACAGGTAAGTCATCTAACCATGTTGGTACATGTACCTTTTTTCTTGCATAATTAAGATAAAAAGTGTTCAGAGATACTGTTATGTGTTAAGTGTAACAAAATACAAACAGAAGTTTTCAAAACATTGTTAGTTACACAATTTTTTATGAAATCTTTGTGTTTTTGCATAGAAATAAAATAAAAAAATTACATTTATATGTAACACTGTGATTTACAAAGGAAAGTAATCTAAGATTCAGGATTAAGGAGAAAAAAATCTTATCTGAGCAGAAATACATTTTGAGAAAATCTGAATGAGTGAATGTGCTTTAACATCAGGAAAATATTGTAACATTGTAATTTTAATAAAAAAATATTGTAACATTGTGGTTGTAGAATAAAGGAGAGTAATTTAAGGTTCAGGATTAAGGAGAAAAAAAGGTCTTATCCTAAATAATAAACAGCCACACAGGTTATGAGAAATATATTGTATTTCTGCAATACAATATATTTGAAGAGGTCCGTTGACAATTACATGTCCCACAAGAAAAAAGTAAAAGAACTAGGCTGTGGCAGAATCTTTTCATTTGTCCATAAATTGACGAATTAGGAAGTAGCAAAAACACAAAATTTCCAAGTAAAAAAAGAAAAGAAAAAAAAATGAAGTTCTTCCCTCCAAAATTCTTTAATGATTTTGGAAACAAAAAGATGGCCTAAAAAAAGGCATGAGTAGAGAAGTTCTCTCATTCACTGTGGTTAGCAATATTTTTCTGTCACTGACAATAAAAATTTGGCCAATACTGACTTCTTATGAATTGCGCCATTTATTGTCACAAGCATTCCTGGTAAGAACATGGCTTTTAATTTTCAGTGAGAAATCAAAACAGTGCAACTTTGGGGTATTGGCCTGAAGACAGCTGATACAGCCCACTCAGGGCTATATTTTGGCTTAAAGGGGACCCTTGACTAAAAGAATTTGGGTGCCCCTTCAGGATAACAACACATTGCACCTTCTTGGCCTCATGTTTTCCACTGACTTGAAGCAGAGTAACTACATGAAAACATCTACTGCAGAAAAAGTTTGATCACAGTGTTGTGCCAGAAAATTTTTCTCATCACACTCCATCTTGTACATTTACAAATCTATTATTTCTTTGCTCACTGAATACTGTTGCACCTGGTATGGTGCACCTGCTATTCATCTCAAGGATCTTGACAAAATCTAAAGAAGGATCTGCAATTTAATCAATCCTGATTTGGCATCTCAACTTCAGTCACTTTCTCATTGACATGATGTTATTTCTCTATCTTTTCTACAAATATTTTCTTAGCAACTGCTCTCACAAGATTTTTTTTTTGCCTGGTGCCTCAACTACACGAATTTAAGTGTGCTACAAGACTGGCATCCAGAGTTCCACCATTTTACTGTTGAAATAGTTAAATGCAACTGCTATTTCTACTCCAACAGTTTCTTTTCTTGCACTCCCCACCTGTGGAATTAATCTTCTGTTTACTTGCTTCTCTGATAACTAGAATCTTCAAAAATTTAAATGCAGCATCAATTGCCATTTTCTGTCTTCTTGAATCCCATCCAATTTTTGTCCTTTCCTCAATCTATTTTTAGTCTTCTCTTTCATTTTCACCCCCAGTAACCCCCTGCAGACTAGTAGCATTCCTGCCTTGCTTCAGGTAGGTGAAATAATTAAAATACACACACAGGTGCGATGGGTAAATTGTCGCCATTTTATATTTTTAATTTCATGCATGCAAGTTGTTTTTTCAACGGCAGAGTATAGTAGGGTTAGTTGGGCACAGTCTGTGAGAAAAAGAGCACGATGACACAATTCACTCTGCTAGAAAATTGGAAAAGCATGCTGTACTGCTTGGCATTTGCACCGGAAGCTCCAATGCGAACATATTCAGAGTGTTTGGGTGTCAATCTGAAGACAGTGCAGAGGATTCAAAAGGAGTTGGATGAGTTTAATGGCGATTACAAAGGCACAGCAGCTCAGAAAACTCATTCTGATATAAGAAAAGGACTCCTGAATTTGTTAATGGAACCTCAGAATTAACATTGAGGCCTACATCAAGCGCCTTGAGGAAGTAGTGCTGGGTCAAGAGGGTGTTTGCTTAAAGACTCTACACATGGCAATAGGACTCTGCACCATGCCACACAAGCAAGAGAACCCAGTCATTGCTGTCAGACTATTTATGCAACAACATCAGCTCTTACATCTGGCCACCTAACTCCACAGACTGCAATCTTCTTGATCATTATATGTGGGGCGCAGTTGAGCAAGAGACCAGCAAAACTCCTTGTCACACCAAAGATGAATTGAAGGCAAGGATTATGGCAGCAGTCACCAACTTAAATAAGAAGACCGTCTAGAAGAGCTGCAGGTGAGTCTGAAGTCGTCTGGGGGCTGTAGTTGAAGCCAATGAGGATTTTATTGAATATATTTACTCAGTATTTCAAGATATTTTTGTGAAAAATATATCTTTTAAAATGAGACAGCAGTGTTATTTTCATATATATTTTTTTTAGGTAATTTAGATGACAATTTATCTATCGCATCTGTATGTGTGTGTAATATATATATATATATATATACATATACACACACACACACACATAGATAGAACTGTAAAAGGAAGGCTGAAAACAGTTGCACCTAAAAAGCATAGACAAAAAAGTACTCAATACAAAATTCAAAATCAAATTTGTAGAGCAAAGATATTTAAGAAAAGGCTAAAATGCCAACCAACCTCACAATTCCCAAGTGGTCACCCATCTAAATATTGACCAAGCGCAGTGTTGCTTAACTTCAGTGATTATACAGAAATATGTAACTGATTTATACTGTTCTAGTACTACCAAAGGTTACTATATAAGTGAGTAAGTAAATGATTACTTCTCAAAGTAAAACAATATTTGAATCACAAGCCTAATAAACAAAACTTACATGTTCTTATTTATGAATAAAAATGATTCAAACAACTTTATTTAATAATACTATTAAAAAAAATTATTTATTTAATAATATGGGCACTTTAATGTGATATAATGGTTAGCAAGTAGATCTCGCTAAACCAATTACGACAGAGTAGTGAGCTCGATCCACACTGGGGGCTACATACTTTCAGTCTTGTGCCATAGCTCAACTATGTTTAGTAAATCGCTATTTATTTAATAGTATGTTTTTGGTTTTTTTTTTGCCTCTTTAACTTTCAAAATAATTTATCTGTGAAAAGTTGGCAATAAAGGACTTATACAAAGATTTATCATAAGTCCTGGTCTTAGGGGTATGTCCAAGGTGATCCTTAACATATAAGGATCACCTTGGGTGTGTGCCCCAATGTCCTCTTGAGATATATAAGTTATCAGTATTCTTTTTCTTTCTTTTCTCATGTGTGCCTACCCTCATAAGTTGGTTGATCTTTTTAAGACATGTCAAATAATGGATCTTGATTGATTTATTCATTATCTACAGCTTACCAACCCTTTGCAGGTTATTTAAAGCCAGAAAATTTTTTTACCTAGATTCTAAGAATTTTTTAAGGGGGTAGAGGAGATAATGATTGCTTAGTTGTGATACAAAAAAAATCTTACTGATTAACCCATAGTTGGGGGAGAAGAGCAGGATCAAGTGTATTTGCACTTAAGTGAATAACGAACCTAACTGGAATGGGAACTCGGCTCTTCAATTAACAATTCCGAGCCATTATCTATTTCACCATCCCCACATCCAAGCTTACAGCACTTGGTATTCCTAAGCAATCATTCATCCAGGTATTGACTATGCTCGCTAGAGGTGATCATACGGGAACCGGTGTTTCAACGTGATGTAGCCGTAACCCAAATGACGGATTGATATGAGGGCACCCAGTTGGGATCGCACTCACTACTCAGTAATGACCAACCAGACAGGTCTCGCTAACCATTATTAACCCCGATGTGCCCTACTGAAGATTAAGAGTGTTCTGTTGGGTCATCATGAAAACAGTTTACCACACAAGAACCTAAATCTAAAAAAATTGCAATGAAATTGAAAAGTAAAAAAAAAAAGTGTTCCGGTTTGAGGTCTGGAAATTATGACAAGGGTTAACAATAACATTGATTTTAAAGTTTGTGTATAACCGTTATACACAAACTTTAAAATCAATGCATATATTTCTGACAAACCAAGCAAGTATATATACACACACACACAATATTACCATCTTTCAGCTTATCGCTGTATGTCAGTGCATTCACTGCAAAGAAAATGTTCTTCATGATTAGAGAATCTCTAATAGAGATTATTTTAAAGTGAAAGCTACCAGAATGATGAGTTTTTAATTACTTACCCCAAAATCCAATAATTAAGAAGAAAAAAAAAATAAAACAATCTTCTTCAAAAATGAGTTTAAAAAGAAAACCCATTTCAAATTTAAAAATGTAGATAAAACGCTTTTTTTGTTTAAGTGGAAGTCGATTGTCAAAAAGTAGCAATGACAGTTGACACTGACAGGATAATCCACTTGACTTGGAATTGCAATTTATGCAGACATCATAAAAATAAATCTGTACGATGATCATGATAGTCAAAGTTAGCATCATTTCTTCAGGAAATGCATAGACTAGTCACTAAATAACAGAAATTAAAAATTTAGTAATGAATTAGTCGGAAAAGAAAAATGTATAATTATTTTTACGCAGATTAAATTAAAATTAAAAATAAATAAAAAAATAATGTGGAATCATTATTTTTTTCTTCTCAAACACACTCTCTTTCTGTTCTTCTTCCCTTTCATTATCATAATTACTAAAAATCCGATGTTTTTTTTTAATTAAAATTAAAATAATAAATAAGATAATTTAAAATTTAAAATAAAAATTTCCAGGCACAGATTTAAAATTCTTTTTTACGTTGTTTATCATTAAAAATGTGATGCTAAAATAATTTTTTGTGTAATAAATTAAAAAAAATGAATTAAATTTTGTTCATCTCGATGCGTGAAGAATTTATTGAATATTAAATGACAAATGTCTAGTCTCGGGAAAGTAGAGTACACGACACAGTAGTAAAAACATAATATCTCGAAGTAGTAGTGAATGATTCATTATTTCTCTCGCAAAAAATAGTTTAATTTTTTTTTTAAATTAAGTTAAAATCCATCCAAATATAAAAGAAATCAAAATTAATTAAAAGAAATCTTTTTTCTATGCGATAAATTAAAAATTATTGATTTGACTTAAAAATACTCTTCCTGTTTACATAAATTTAAAAAATCGATCGACTGCTCATTCGAAATTAGTGACTAAGAAAATTAAATTTAAAACTAAACAACAAAAATAGGGCGACGTGTCTGTGTCAGCAATGGGAAAAAAGAAGAATAAAAACAAAACAAGTTTCAATAATAAACAACCAAGAAAATACCCCCACCCCCAGAAGATGTTTGGGGTCTGTCTCCAGTTTTCTTTGTCTTGGAGAAAGACAGTAGCAAAGTTATTTTTTTTATAGAAAAAAGGCCGCATATATCATTCAGTGCGGAACATCGAATCAAAAGAAGATAAATAATTACATTTATGATTTCAAAGATAGAATCCCTGCTCGATATTTAAAGAAAAAGGACAGACCCTAAATAGGAATGTCTGTGTGTAAACAAAATAAGAGTGGAAAGTTCAGTAGATTTTTAGGGTTGTTGTCAAACAAAAAGTAGCCACGATAAAAGAAAGGGGCGGATCCAGTCTCTCTTGCTTGAGTCTTCGAAGAAGTTCAATAAGATGCCAATCTGCAACTTTCCGAAGGTGCCCTCCAAAAGTGCAATTTGAATAATAACAATTTATAAGCTCAGCTGGAACTGATGAGTGAATTATTGTTAAATGAAGTGATCATTCGTACGTTCTATTACTACTAGTTACAGCCTTTAAGTCATAAAAATTGTTTTAATAATTAAATTAAAGAATCCAAAACCAACAATTATATCCACATTGTCTCAAAGAATTATCAACCAAACAAGAGACTACGTAGACTGAAACACTATTTTAGTTTTTAAGTTTTTGTTTTTTTTAAAATTTTAATTAATTAAAATCACCTTAAATCACAGATGAGTTGTAGTTAAGAAAAAAATATTCATTGTATTCACTTATTTAAAAACTCTGGGTCGTCAAAGAAGACTTTTTAAGCATTTTTATTTTATTTTTAGGTCACTAGTTTTTTTGCATTGTCAGCGATCGGCTTTTGAGGTGAGCAGACGGGTATGCACCTCCCCAGACTGCAATCCCCGGGTATCTGTCCCTTGGGGCCGCCCAAGAAAGGATTTTCAAGGCCCTCCCCTTCTAACAATAAAGTATCTTACAGGTTACAACTCGTACAAGTCCCAGACAACACGATACTTTAATTTTGATTACTAGGTCATTTTTACAGTGGAAAAAAATTCTTAAAGGTCGCTACAGTCAAACCAACTCGAATTATATTCAATACGGCCAAAGAATGATTTTTTTTTAGAATATATGCGATAAAAATTTGGAAAAAAGGAGGAGGAGACAAGGGAGAAATTACACATGGAAAGCAAAAACGGAGGGAGGGAGGTAATGCAGGTGGAGAAACAGGAGGAGGAGTAAGAACTGGGTTTTCATAAATTCTGTTCTCAAAGCAATCACCGGTTAATGCATTTACAGGTCCTATATACTGGATAACGCATGCAATGAGATTTACACTCTCTAAAAGATCACATAAGAATTTAAATTGTCACAATTCAAAACCCACTCACCATTTTTAGTCCGTGTTGTAAGTGGAAGAAAATACAGTTGCGCATGCGTATCCTCTGCTGCCCCTTGTACGGCGCCGACCTAATTTGTTCCCCTTGAATCAAAGTCCATTTCAGCCACACCCACGTTTGTCTATGGAATGTGGATAAAGTTACCTAGATTCGATGATTGTAAATTTAAAAAAATAATTACAAACTCTAAACGATTTAGTCACTGAATTAGCAAAATAATTGCAATATTCAATTAGCAAACAGCGTAAAAGTGTATATCGGTTTTAAAAGAAGCGTTTTTAAACTTTCCCATGTCACGTTTTGTTTCTGGTGTTAAAAAAAGAAAGGGTTTGAAGAAATAAACAACAAAAAAACTTTGTAAATACTTTTGTTTACTACGATCTGAAAGACAAATTAAAATTGATTGGTTATTATATGCTTATTCCGATATGCTTTTACAGCTCGGTAAATCAAAATTATCCGTTATTTTTTTCTTTTCTTTTGTATTTATTTATTTATTTATTGCATTATGCACTTTTACTGCAATCTTCATCTAAAGTAAAAGACACCAAAAGATCCCATCCAGTTGAGTAAATCATTAATTTTTGCTTTGATTTGAGAAAAAATTAATTTCACTAATTAAAAAATAAAATAAAAATATCCATAAAATCTAATTTTCACTAACAAATTGATTTACTATTTCACAGAGAAGCCAGAAGATATTTATGGACAAATAATTATGAGTTTGTCCGAAAAATAGGTGGTGTTCTGTAGTGTAAAATTTATTAATAATTTTTGTTTTTTCCCTCTATCCTAAAACTGACTGCTGTCTCAGATTATATGAAACTTTTTGACGTCACAAAAAAATCTTCCCTAAAATTTAAGAAAACGAATATCAACCGAATCCGAATTAGATCTTTTCCAAAATATGATTCAAATTTACTATTTCTGCAATCCGAAATAGAAGTTCACTTTTTCTGCCATTGAGTGGTACGATTTTACGATTTTAAAGAAATGAACGATGAACGTTTAAATGATCGATGATGTTTGATTACGTGTTTTAACGGTTAAGTTCCGGCCTTCAGGCTAGGACTAAAAAAATGTAGTATCTTCTCCTCTTTAAAAAGCTATATAGATTAATTCTGTAAATTCCAGCTCTGTGGCAGCGCCTCCCTCCTTGCAGTAAAGTGGAGGGGTTGATGGCTACTAATGACAATGGGACACTGGTTACGTTGACTGAAAAGTTTTTGTCCTTGGCCCATTGTATGCGTATGGGTACCCTAAAACCTGACATCTTACCTGGGTGAGAAAGTCAAAAAATCCTCGTCATATGTTTCGACTTGAAGGCCCACTGTAAATCAGTGAAATTTACCATCTTCAGCAATTTTTTGTGTAGTGAGTTCGCACACACACACACACACACACACACACACACACACACACACACACACACTGGTCAACGCACATACATAGCAGGGTTTAAGGCTCTGTCTAGCTCTACAGAACCCTATATGTATTGGAGTTCTATATTGGGCACTAAACCGCCCTTCCTGCTACCTCAGCGGAACATATGAAGTTCTTGTTTCTTTTTGCACCCAAAGCATGGATAGACAGTAAGAACTCATGTGTTCCTCTGCTGGCATCATATGCTGGATGGAAACTGCAACCCTAGACAGTACATTCAGTATCAGTTATACCAAGCCACCCAAAACTTTAGTCACTATCTAAAAGGAAGATCCTTTCACGTGCTCACGGATCATAAACTTTTGATTGGAGCAGTTCACATAAAATCGGATACCTTAGACACTGTGGTGTTACCGACCGAGCAAAAGCGATGGACCGGATGTTTGCTCTATAACGACCAGAAAGCAAATGAACAAAACTCGTCGTTGCGCATCCGAGTTCGCGCAGATGTTCCGGTTGAAAAATAAAAATTAATAAAATATCAAATTTCCATTTCGCGAGCCTACGCGAATTTTATTTACCATCCAATGGGAAGCCCAGACTCAAATACAAGTGTGAAATTCCAAACGAGCTGCTTTTGATCTAAAAAGCAGATATAAAAAGCCGAGACAAGACTCCAAAAGACAGACAGGCAGAGACCAAGGACAAGAGTGTAACCAATCCCCTTGACCTAAGTTAAGCGGCTACTATGTTCGCCTCCCTTATCTCTTTACCTTCTCCACTGTCTCAAAAGTACTTACTGACCTAAGGAGCGACTACTTCAAAGACATTCCTCACGTACCTTCGCTCCCCACATTCCTAAGCCTTTTATCTCTTTCAGCTTATTATTTGCCATGAACATTTTAACCTCTGTTAGACTTATATTCAAGTATTATTTTAATTCTAAAAACACTAATTGATATGTGTATATATAAAAATGTTAATTTTATACTCAAATTGCCTTTCTTGATTTGATAATCATTTTATGACTTACAAGGCCAAATTCCGTTAACCTGCAATGGTATACAACTACCCTTCACTAGAACGGAATTCCACTACAACTAGAAACATAATAGATAAGCAACCCACTATAACACCTTGATTTCATTAGTCAATATAAAACTGCTATCTAACATTTATATATTTACTGAAAATATTATGGCAGATACGCTTTCAGGAAACATCACAGCAATTGATATATCTTCTGCCATTGATTTTGAAGCAATAGCATCAACATAAAAGAATAATGAAGCGCTACCATAATTCCAATATGGGAATACTTCTTCGCTACAAATGATGAAGGTATATATTCTGCAAGTAGAGACATCATTTTGGCGCGACATTTCTATGGGGAACTTACGGCCATTTATTATGAAAAGCCTCCGGAGAATGATATTCAACAATCTGCATTCAGTATCGTACTCGGATAACAAAGCTATTTGCAGGCTTATTAGCAAGAATTACGTTTCGACTGGCATCAAGGAGGATACAAGATACTGGACATGCCACTGTCTATCATGTCAAAAATCAAAAGTAGTGAGGCATACGAAATCAGCTCCTGAATTTTTTTCCTGTTCCTGTTACCCGGTTCCATCATGTCCGCATTGACATCATTGGTCCACTTTCCTCTAATTAAAGATACTATTACTGTCTTACTTGCATTGAGAAATTTACCCGATAAGCTGAAATAATTCCATGTATGTACAATCAGCCGTACACGGTTTAAAGTCAGGTTGGGTTATAAGATTTCAGACGCACACGACTATTACCACGGATAGAGGAATTAAGTTTGAATAATCACTTTTTGCATTACTAACTGACCTACTCGGTACGAACAGAATTCGCACAACTGCATATCAACCAGAAGCTAACAGCATGATAGAATGTTTCAAGTAATTATTGAAAAGTGCACGGAATCATAGATGATGTCTCCATAACTTTCCTTTGATCTTATTAGGATTGAGAACAGCTGAGCTTTGAAGTGTGTGCATGGCACAGCTTTTACGTTGATTTGGTCAGTTAATAATAAAACCTGATAGTCCTCTCTTAGAAGCAGCTGTCTTTGTTGACGTGTTGAAATTGGGGGTAGCTCGAATAACATCATTTTACCCAGATAAATCAACTGTAGAAAAATCTGTCGCCCAGGGTTTTTTATATTAAAAATTCAAATCTCCGAATTCCAAACAATGATAGAATAAATATAAAGAAAGCCTGTGTATGCCTGTTAAATAAATCATTTGTATTTACAAACATATGTACATAAACTCAAAAGAGTCAAAAAGTAGTACAAAATAGTCTTTAGTTGAGTTAATGTTTTTGGGTCCACAAAATAATCTGAGGTTTAGAAAAGATTTTGATCGTCAGCGAAGATTCACTGACTGTACAAACTGTTAATTTTTAGATTATTCGTTTGAATGTTTCTTTCGGCACGCTGTTGTGGCGGGGGATTTATGTAACCACATCTTCCCTTGTGTTTGAACGACTTGGAGACAGTCACCTCTCTGCTCCGTGAAAATCGAAATCTGTGGGGTTTTATGAAAAACTCTTCCTAAAAGTAGGCTCGAGAAAATTAGGGTTTTTCTCTTCTTTGGTTGGTCAAATAATGGCCGAAAAAACTTTTTCATACGTTACATTATATAGACATTAGTGAGTATAAACTCTTTCTTTCTTGAGATGGTAATACAACCACATCGATTGAAAGTGGGTAATATAGTGAATTAAAATACCCGCGCACACATGCTTTAACAAACTCTTACACGTTGGTCAAAACACACACATAGTAGTTGTAGAGTTTAAGCTTCTGCCTAGCACTGTCGAACCCTACATGTAAGGGAGTTCAGAATTAATCACAAAACCGACCAATCGCGGCCATTTTCTTGCAGTTTCAGCGAGAGATGCGAAGCTCTTGTTATTTTTATTTTATTTTATTTTTTTTTTTTTGCCCAAGGCGTGGACAGACAACAAGGACTGGTCAAGCATTTTGCCAACATCACATGCCGGACTTTTTCAAAAACAGAACTTTCATCGTTCTGTAGTAAAAAAAAAAAAAAAAATTTCCCAAAGACAAATATTTTTGTATGTTGTATATTTTTCTCAACAGAATAAATGTTATATTTGGTATATGTTTGAACTATTCTTATTTTTTCTCAGGCGCATCCATAATGTCCACTAACATAAATAATTATAATCGTAAATATCTCTTATCAGTTCTCTCCAAAAGTCCCTATCACAAAAGTACTGCAGGTTTTTCTATGCTCTTCAAAGTTTTTACAAGGAATGATGAGATTTTATTGGCAGTTATTCACTGTGTATACTATCGTTGTTGGAGGTATTTATTTCCCTTAATATCAATTTTCTTCTAAGAATTATACTGTTGGGATCCGTCTAACCAGATTTTTGTTGCTATCCGAATGTTGAGATTCCAAACATTTAATAATAACAACAACAACAACAACAACAACAACAAAAAATCTTTTAAATGCGTTGTGATGTGTGCTATGGCAAGACGCAGCACGTAACTCAACAGAAATAATATTCAATAATCAGCTAGACAAGCCACTGCAATAGAATTATCTTTTCCATTTGACAATTACCCAGAACTACTTAGGATCAGTCCATTCATAGGCTTACGGTCTATCACGTTGAATACACCGGTTCTCGCTCGATCACCGAAGTTAAGCAACGTTGAGCCTGGTCAGTACTTAGATGGGTGACTGCTTGGGAATACCAGGTGCTGTCAGCGTTTATGGACGGATGTGCGTTGTGGTGCGGTGGATATCAACTCGGAAAGAGAAATCGGTGAGCTGAGTTCAAATTCCAGTTGAATACCCTGCATTCACTTAAGTACTGGTACCCTTGGGAAAGGTATTAATCCGTTCCTTCCCTCCAGTTATGGGTTAAATAACAAGGGTAGAACTTAGGGACCCTGCCCTTAAAAACAAATCCCAATGAATCTTGCAAAACAAAAACAATAAAACAAACAAACTAAATAAAACAAATCAAAAACGATTTTCAGCATTAAATGACCTTATGAAGGTTGATATGCTGGTTAAATGAACCAACCAACAGTCCATTCATGATAGTAAGGAGGTAACTGGTAACTCTTACCACAACATCTCCCTTTTTGAGACTTACTTCCTTCCTTTAGAAGTTATACTTTTTTTTTCTTTCGGGTTTAAGATTCAATACTTCTGTAGACTGTCTCTTTCTTTTACTGGGGTGTGTTGTTTCCGTAGCTATCTGGAGCTTAAGTACATCGGAAACGTCACACAGAAACAACATCGGTTCCTCTTCTCAGATGCTCTATTCGTCCGACTACCTTTTTCTCATGTGATTTAGATGTCTTCTATGCCCCCATGAAAATCTCTTTTTACCATGTACAATAACTTGTGATACCGAGCAAAAGCGAGGGACCGGATGTTTGCTCTAAAACGACCAGAAAGCAAATGAACAAAACTCGTCGTTTCGCATCCGAGTTCGCACAGATGTTCCGGTTGAAAAATAAAAATTAATCAAATATCAAATTTCCATTTCGCGAGCCTACGCGAATTTTATTTACCAGCCAATGGGAAGCCCAGAATCAAATACAAGTGTGAAATTCCAAATTAGCTGCTGCGATCCAAAAGCAGATATAAAAAGCGGATACAGACAAGACCCCAGCAGACAGGCGCAGACCAGAGGAGAAGAGTGTAACTAATCCCCTTGACCTAAGTCGAGCCGCTACTATGCTTGCCTCTTTCCTTCTCCACTGTCTCAAAAGTAGTTACTGACCTAAGGCGCGACTACTTCAAAGACATTCCTAACACCAAATTACTTTTCCCAGCATTATTATTCGCCATGAACATTTTAACTTCCGTTGGACTTATATTCAAGTATTACTTTAATTGTAAAACCTTAATTGATATGTGTATATATAAATGTTATTTTCAACTCAAATTGCCTTTCTTGATTTTATAATCATTTTATAACTTATAGTGGGCTATCTACCACAAGGCCAAATTCCGTTAACCTGCAACAATATACAACTACCCTTCACTAGAACGGAATACAATACTAGAACGGAATACAATACTAGAACGGAATTCCACTACAATAGAAAAGGAATAGATAAGATACCCACTATAATGTTTCTGATACTTATCTCGACTACTCGGCATTCCTTTTCATTTTTGTAACTTCGAAAGATTACTTTTTCGTCGGGTTTGAAGTATTTTCTGGATATCGGGTATTTTTTGTTGTTTTCGACCTTCTTTTATTCTAATTTTCTTGCGAATATTAGTTCCATCGGGGAAAAGGATTAGATGTCACCCGATATATATGTAAAAACCTGTTCCAATAACATATCCTTAGTTCCACCTCCATTGCCTTTTTTAATGCCCTTTTAAATCTATCGACAAAGTGTTTTGCTTGCTCATTCGATCTTGAATGGTTGTTGTTGTTGTTGGAGGGGGGAGTTAATATAATGCATCGCAAAGGTTTTGCAAAAACTTTAAAACTTTTAGCAGTGAATTGCGTGGCGTTGTCCGAAACAATGGTATCCAGGATACCGTATCTAGGAAATCATTCGTGCAAGAAATTTATTGTAATTATAGTAGTTGGACTTTTGCATTTTAAAATTTCTGGTCATTTGGACAAACTATCGACAACGATTAAGTATAATTCTTCAACCGCTTCGAACCTGGCCAGCAGCGACCAAATATAACTCTTATACCGGTCCTAGACAACGGCAACCAATAATGTAGCCCTATGACCCACATTGGACTTCACGTTCCTTCAGACCACCATGGTTATCATCTAGCTGACTCTTCATTCGTTAACGCGTCGCTCGTTTTGCCGCTGGTATCGTTTTTGTGGCACAGTTCTATAGGGGATATCTTATCTATTCTTTTTCTAATTGTAGTTGAAGTCCGTTCTAGTGAAGGGTAAATCTATATTGTTGCAGGTTAACGGAATTTAGCCTTGTGGTAGATAACCCCCTATAAGTCATAAAATGATTATAAAATCAAGAAAAGCAAATTGAGTTGAAAATAACATTTTTATATATATATACATATCAATTAATGTTTTTACAATTAAAGTAATACTTGAATATAGGTCCAACGGAGGTTAAAATGTTCATGGCAAATAATAAGCTGAAAGAGATTTAAGGCTTAGGAATGTGGGAAGCGTGTAAATGAGGAATGTCTTTGATGTAGTCAGTAAGTAGTTTTGAGACAGGGAAGAAGGAAGGAGAGGTGAAGGGACGAGCATAGTAGCCACTTGACTTGGTCAAGAGAGATATTAATTACTCTCGCCTGTCACCGTCGGTCTGCCTGTTGGGTGCTTTCTGTCTCGGCTTTTTATTTCGGCTTTTTGGATCGCAGCAGCTAGTTTGGAATTTCACACTTGTATTTGATTCTGGGCTTCCCATTGGCTGATAAATAAAATTCGCGTAGGCTCGCTGGTCGGTATCACCACATTTCCACTGGATTTAGCCGCTGTTTGTCTGTTCACCACCATCTACATCTCTGCTACGTTGTGTTTTTGATATCAAAGAGTGAGAAGATCGCTGATGAAGCAAACTTGAAGTGAGAGCTGGTTCGACAGCTGAGAGTTACACGACAAAAATAGAATACTTTGGAATAAAGAATTAACTCGGGATAAAAAAAGTAACAACGATCTCGTTTATATATGTTTTGTTATAAACAGCACTTTTAACCCTAACCACTTAAAAGCAAACGATACTAGTATTGCAGCTCGTGTTGGTTGTAATTTAAGTTCTGGTCTTCTGTAATTTTCTGATCTGCTCTTTCGATCACTCCTAAATTTTTCTATCTTCTGGGTCTTGGTCAGGAGGTCTCGGCGAATGATGTGAACTCCGGTAGCAGTAGTGAAGGGAATATCCGTGTGTCTTCCGGTCTCTTCTTTTCTAAAATCTCCAGCTTATATGAAGTCCTGCGTCTGGCAGGAGTGGGGATTAGCCAGGTTTGGCTTTAGTTGAATTTAACCTTTTTCTAAAATTTCATATTCTCAAAATATCTTTCTCAACTAGTTTCCTAAATTTGGAGTTGTCCAGCTCCTTTTTGAGAGTGGTCAGAGGAATCAAACTGCCTTTTTTTACTTCGACTCCCTTCACGTCTCATATACTACCGCTCCATATGGGCGGCGCTAATCTTTCTCTTTCTCTCCTTCTCCCACCTTCTTAGTAGCTAACCTCAACCCACTTCCTGTGATTATCCAAACTTTCAAAATGGCGTAGCGAAAAGGGATTTTTAGTCATCAGTTTTGTTTCATGCTGGGATCTCGCCATCGATCAGACCACTCAAAAGAAAAGGAAACAAAATTATTTTCACTTCTTCTCAAACAAAACTTTGTCTCGTTTTCTGCCCATGCACTTTTTTACTATCAATAGACCACACAGTCCGTTTGTCTATGGTCACTCAAAATAGCAATTAAATTTTCCTTATCATTTGTATTCAAGGAAATCCGAATTAATGTTTGAATATAATTTTTTTCTCGGAACGAATTATAAGGAAGAAATGCATTAGACTGGCTTCTTTCTCCGTAGGAGAGGTACTTCTCTTCTGGGTGGCTGATTCAGAACAGATGCCTTTTTCCTGGGTCTCTTCAGAAATCATAAATGTTATTCTGGTGACCACTGGGCTTTCTTTATCAACAGCATATGCTTTCTTCTACTTGTCCTCATCTAATATACGTTTAATGATACCTTTCTTATCAGCGAGAAGTGAGAAGGGGCGGCAATCTTTGTTTTGCTCGATATTACTGAATTCAGTCTAGTTAATTCTGGGTTCGATTCTCCTTGGAATTATTTTAAAACATGACTTGTCAACGCATTTAGTTTTTGAATTTTTTATTCAATTTTTCAATTCATCTTTCTGATATTTCAACAATTATTATCCACTTAGTAGACCCTTTCTTTTTTTGTCTTACTTTGATAAATCTGAGGCGATTCTCAGTGTCACAATGTAGTGGTCGTAGTTCTGTGTGAAATGTGTGGACAGACTTTATGAGGGTCAATCTAATGTTTCTATCAATGAGTGGATAAAGTCTTGGTCGACCGCTGATGGTTCATCTTTTCCACTGTGTGTGTGAGCGTGCGTGCGTGTGTGAACTTGCGTGTGCTTGTGAGCATGCATGCGTGTGTGATCGTGCATGTGTACGTGAAAACGAAATAAAAATAGCTCACTTTTTTCACTGTTTTCAAATTCGCGAGCCCCTGCGAAAATTTATTTGTGACCAATAGAAATGAGATTGGCTTCGGGCTGAAGAAAAGACCAGGGCAAAGTTTAGCGAGCCTATGTGAAAATTTACTTAAACCAATGAAAAAGGAGCGGCTTATTATTGTGTGGACCTACCTACAAATGAACTCTTCCACACCTTGATAATATGGCTAACAACTCTGAGTGAGGGAGATACACAGACACTCTCTTTTCGAGCTCGTTTTTGACCGGATCTTGTTACACGTCGGAATCTTCGATGGACTTGTTTTTGTTGGAAAAGATTTTTTTGCAAATATGTTGATTTATTTTAATTTATTTTCTTTTATTTGATATTTGTTTAATTTTTTGCCTTTTTTCAGTCTTTTTTTCTTTCTTTGTAGTTTTTTAATTCTTTTGGCCGGCTTCGGCCGCCATATTTTTTATCTTTATTTTATTTTGACGTAAAGTTGACGTTTTTCATTGTTTTTGCTTCATTGCTTTTTGTTCTTTCTGTTTTGTTAACCGTTTATTTTTATTTTTACCAAAAAGAGAGAGGAGGAACAAAAAAAAAAGCGAACTTTATAAAGTCACTTACCTTTTGACTTAATTTCTTGAATCTTTTTCTTGCCAATTTTATTTTTCTTGTTCGGTTTTCGGCCGACTTTTTATTTTATTTTTCAGCCTTTCTATGCTTTTTCTTTTTGTTTTTCTTTGTCTTATTTGTATTTATTTGATTTAGGTGGGCTTTATTTTTCTTTCAATTAATTTTTTTCTGCCCTCTCTTCGGGTGAACTTTATTTAGTCTTCCGACGAACTTTATTTTTCGTTTCTGTGCGTATTTTCATTGTTGTTTGTGTGATATTTCTTTTTGTTTTTGGAGAAATTTTATTTTTATCTGTGTTTTACTTTAAGTTTTTGTCTTTGTGAATTTTTAATTTAGTCCTTGAGAGTAACTTATTTTTTGTTAGTCTTTATTTTCATACTTTATTTTTTTACGTACTTTATTTTAAAATTTTAATTTTGTGAAACTTTAATTTTAATTCGTCTTTGGACGAAGTTTATTTTCTACTTTTATAGTTCGTCTTTGAACGTTCTTTATTATTTATTTATTTTGTTCACCTTTAGACGAATTTTTCTTCCTCTGTGCGCGGATTTATATACATTTAATTTTTCTTTGCATTCGGTCAAATCTTTCCTGATTCATTATGTAACCTTTTTTCTTGCATAAATTCTTCTTTAATCTTTTGTGAATTGTATATTTTGTATCTATCTATTGTTGTTTAAATTTATTGTTATTTAAATTTATCCATTTTCCTTTCCCCTCCACATCCCAGCCTTTTAAGTTGATCTGGCCCAGAAAAAGATATTTTCACTGGTGCTGAAGGAAGACTTAGTATAGCCGACAACCGTCGGTCACTGAAGAAGGACCTGTTTGGCTCTTCTTCTAAAAATAATCCCCCAGACAGCGAGTGATCACAAAAGGAGGATGACTATAATTTTCCTGCTCTTCCTGCAAAAAATACTAAAAGTCAAAATGTAGAATTACCTAAGACCAAGTAAGTTGTAACAGACAAGAACAAGACCGCCAGGGATTCGACCTATTGCTGGAAGTCCCCGCCTAGTTATATAATAAACATTGCGGAGTTTCTGGAGAGGTCTAAAAGTTTCGACCATCTTTTGAAAGATGACGGACTTTGGAAAACCCCAAGGAATTACGAAAAATTGAAAAGCGAACGGTGTCGGTCTTCGTGATGGACAAGCGTGCGCGCAAAATTTGTTGCTCTACGAAAGACAGAGTGATTCGATCACTGGTGTCCCTAGGAGTCAAGCCCCAAAGGGTTATAAAAGGACCGGGCTTTTTCATGTGGGACGTACTGTTACCCACACCGGAATAGTGTATCGAAATGGCTGGAAAAGAGCTTGTGACAAAAGATCTGATAATAAAAACAGAATTTGAGAGCCGAAAAAAGACCAAATAACAGTATACGAGGTTCCTTCTCATGTTGCCGGAGAACATTTGGCATGTTATTTAAAAAAATATGGCCAAATACTGGCAGCCTCTTCTGACAACCTGAACGAAGGACGGTCATTTGATATAATGATCGATCGAGCGGCCTTCACGACCATCCTCAACTGCTTGAACTATTACGACCGGAAAATGCCGGTCATAGTGAGCGTCCGAAAACCAACTTGCTGGAAGTGCGGAGAGACTGGTCACCTCTCTTCTTCCTGCCCAGAGAAGAAGGCCTCTGGTGCTCTGGACGCTGTCGATCAAAATGCCCCTAAAAAAGGATGTAGAAGATTCACTCAATTTCCCGAAAGCGAAAAGACTATCAACTGTGGTGAGATCAGGTACGGGGTCAAGCCAGATATGGAGTTTGCTTGGTGAGGCGAACGACTCCATCCTGATGAGCCTCCCAATTGTATACTTCAATAATGAAGACCAAATGAATTTGTAACAGTTTTGTTCTGTGAGAACCCCTATTTATGTTCACCCCTCCCTTTACAGAGCTTTAAAATTAACGTTTCCTCTGAACATTGGCAGCCTGTCCTATGATGACACTATTAAAAGTGAAATTGGTCTAAGCTAAATGTGACATGCCGTGTGTGTTCCCTCCCCTGGCATGTTCAATGCAGAGGTGCAACTCTAGTAGGTTCTATAATGACATTTTGGTTGGTTAGTCTGAATACTCGGAGCCTGAGGTCAGAGTCACGCAGGGCGAGACTCATTCGCGATCTTCAGGGTCTCGGGGTGAATACATGTTGTGTGCAGGAGACCCGGTTTTCAAATCACGATCATGAGATCATTCTGTCTAGGGAGTTGACTCTTTATTCAGCATGTTTTGATGGACGTTCGAGAGATGTTTCCTGGCTAGTAAGCAAGTCTTTGGATGCGACGTGCGCTCTTGTTTTAGCAGATCTGGCGGGCAGGCTTTGCGTGCTGGATGTTACCATAAAGGATAAGGCTCTTCGGCACATTGGCATTTATGCGCCCAATGTCCATTCTGAGCAGCCTGCTTTGTTTCGGCAGATCGAACCGTTTTTGATAACATCACGTTCGGTAGTTTTAGCGGGGGATTGGAAAGCCGTCCTTGACCCCGATTTAGATCGTATATGCTGCAATTCGGGTACTAACAATCCTGACGTGAAGCTGTTTCGAGACTTTATCGACAAGTATGATCTTGTCGATAAGTATCGTAACGAGCATCCCCAGGAAATAGTGTGGACTTGGACGAATAGGGGCGGCTCAGTTACGATGGTACGTTCTAGTTACTTCGACCGAGTTTTAGTTAAGAGAGTCGACGTAGGGCTCTTAAAGTGTCCAAGTTTTCATTCGATAGTTTATTCGGATCATAGGCTCATCCGGGTTCAGATAAACCTAAGGCTAGAATGGCTGGATACTGAAAATTGAACACATCATTATTTGATTACCGAGATTTCAGAAACAGCTACTACTAACAACACAACGGGAACTGACGAGGGCTGTCATTAGGAATAGGTGGTGGGATAATCTTAAGGCAAAAATTAGGTCGTTTTCTGCTGACTATAGCCGTCGGCTCAATCAAGTTAGTTTAGCAGCAGAAAAGGCAACAGAGGAAAAAGTCGATCGGGCCATTAAATCCCGTGATAGTGGGAACGTAGCCTTAGCTAGGGCCGAGCTGGCCTCCCTGCTTATTGCTGGATAATCGGACCGTGACAACAAACGCGGGCATATGTTAGGCATTTTGTGTTACTTTCAGGAGTTTTTCACCAGGGAGCCCGGTCTGAGTTCTGCTCAGTTCGACACCTATTTGGCCGACTTTCCCCGCATTGAGGCGGCTGAAGCAGCTGGGTGCGAGGGTCCCATTACAGAGTCGGAAATTTGGGAAGCGCTGAAGCGGGTTGGTCGGGATAAATCTCTGGGATTGGATGGTCTTCCGTACGAACTGTACTTGAGGCAGTCACCGGTTCTCGTCCCTCTGCTACAGTTGATTTTTAACAACTGGATGAGGCAGGGGTCTATACTTCAACGCCTCACCCGGAGTGTGATCAAGTTACTACGCAAGGATTAGAACGGTGGGGATGGTTTGGGTAATTACCGGCCTTTAACGATGTTAAACACAGAGTTAAAGATTTTAGCCAAGGTCTTAGCCGGCCGTTTGCAGGCTGTCCTACCTAGTCTGATTAGCTCCGAACAGACTTGTGCTGTGAAGGGCAGGACTATCCAGGACAATCTTTAAATGGTACGCTTGATCATGGAACAAGCCGACAGTAAAGCCGCGCTGATTAGTTTAAATCAGTCCAAGGTATTCGATAGGGTTGACCATTGATTTCTAGAGGCTATCCTTTCGGTCGCCGGTTTCGGGCCGTACTTTTGCTCCTGGATCCGTCTTCTGTATGCGACTCCCGGTGCGCTGGTGGAGGTGAATGGTATTCGATCGAAACCTTTCGTATTGTCTCGCTCCATTCGTCAAGGTTGCCCGTTATCGTCTTTGCTGTATGTTCTTACGTTGGAACCTGTGAGTATTTGGATGAATTATTAGTTTATATATATTTATAATCCCGCATCGATTTCGTCCAGTTAAGAGATATATCTGTCACAAGTAAGGATTTTTGGGTGGGGCCTTCATTACTAACACTATTTTGTTTAGTTTCTTGTATATAGTTGTTTTTCATGTAAATAATTATTGGGATTTTAAATTGTTATTCCTCTCCCCCACAGACAAAAATTGTACAGATGGGGTTGATAGTTAGGACTTCATAGAGACATTGGGGTATTATGGTGGACGTTGAGAGAAAGGTGAGTATGAAAGTGTTGTTTTGGTGCAAGGAATACTGCGGAATGTTTGGGTCAGTGATTGAGTCTAGCTAGGTATAATGTTAAGACAGTTGAAGACCAGCCTTCCCCATTCCCAATTTTGGACTTGTGCCATTTTTTTTTTTTGTATTTAATCTAAACTTATTTATAAATGGAACTTTGTATGTGTGTGTGTGTGTGTATCCTTTACCTACAGATTTCGAAACGGCTGAACCGATTTTCTTGAAAATTTACACAGTTGTACTATAAGCATCTGCGAGTGTTCTTAGCTAGGTTTTGTGTCGAGGTACCCCCGATAAATATTGAAAATTGATAATCGAAAAATCGGGTTCTAGAAGGAGTGGTCTGATTTTAATCAAATTTGATACACTCATAGACAAAGACATAGGAAACGATATTCAGAAGTTTCAAGGTTGCAGTTCTTACAATAGTGCAAAAAAATTGATATCGATAGCAGGAAATCAAAATTTGAGTAACATCCATTCATTTTTCTTTCAGTCTACGGTTTTGCTTTAACTGGAAACAACTATTGCTTTTTAGTCCAAAGAGTCTGAGCTCCAGGACCATGGAATAATTTTAATGCTTTCATTACACCCGAGAAACGCCGGGCTATACTGCTAGTACAAAAATAAATATTGAGATACACTGATACTGAGGAGTCAAGGAGTAGTAGCCACAGAGTGAGTGAGTCAGGACGCATTGAGAAGAAGTACTCTCCAGTCCACGTTTACCTTGTACTACGTTTTACGAAAATATACTATTCAACCTTATATCCGAGTCCGTGTTATCTTTCTATGGCCCTTCGTTCATAACACTGGCGACGAAGAATACCAGAACCACTAAGAGAAACCTCTGCATAAAAGCTTCAACAAAAAAAATACGCCATTGTTATGGAGTAGTTTTCGCACTGAAGGTTATAATCGTGCTGTATCGGTTGCTAATCGACTTAACGTACCCAACATGTTAGAAACTTGGTAATCTTCCACTGAAAAATGACTCCTTAGTATTCGGCTAACTGCTGATTAATATCAACTGTCTTAGTTCAACTATGTCCAAACTGGAACTAACTAGTAGTTCTACTGAACTCCAATAGAACCCCAAAGAACTCTCTAGAACTTCTAAGAATTCCCAAGAACTTCCTGTTAACTCTTATTAATATAGGAGGGAGAGTCCATTATCTGAGGAATAGGTGTGTTTCATCATAACAGCCATAACACTGGCGACGAAGAATACTCGAACCACAAAGAGAAGTCTCTACCTAAAAAATTCCACAAAAAAGGTTACGCCATAACACTGACGTAGAATATTCGAACCACAAAAAAAATCTCAAATTTTCACGAAAACCAAAAACAACAACAATTGTACGTTAAACACAACTGATAATTAAGAAAAAAATGGATACACCAACCGAATAAACATGCAAATTAAATACAAATTCGGACGTCGGATAAATTTCAAAAATGGGAAAAGCATAGAAAAAAAATAATAACTCAAGCCATTTTTTCTGTGAAACCAACAACTCAAAAATACTTACTGGTGAAAATTGTAAGTAAAAAGTTTTTCTCCCCCCTCCCCCGCATCGTTGATATAACCAAAAGCATTC
Organism: Ascarosepion bandense; assembly: GCA_037127315.1. Taxonomy (NCBI): domain Eukaryota; kingdom Metazoa; phylum Mollusca; class Cephalopoda; order Sepiida; family Sepiidae; genus Ascarosepion; species Ascarosepion bandense. The sequence continues at coordinate 706,966 of JBBBDQ010029121.1, read as the reverse complement.
CATTGTTCTTCGCTTCCCTCGACCACAGAGGAAAAAAAGGAAGAAAAAATAATTTTCTGTTTGGCAGCGTGGTTGTTGTGCAAATTTTTTTTTCTTTCTTAGAGAAAAAAATTGTATCACCCAGACTGTGTTTGTAAAAAAAAAAAAAAAAAAAAAAATCACCAGTCAGAGCTGAAAAGTATTAAGTAAAAGAATTATTTTTCATTTCTTTCCACCACTTAAAGAAGAAAAATTGACTAAATTCCGTTATTTTTTTCTCTTTGAAAACACGTATTTGAAGACAGTATGGAGGACTTTAAAGCAATCATTGTTCAGATGATGAAGGCACAACTTGATCATCAGCAGAAGACTGAGGAACGTATGTTACAGCAGCAACAGAAAATGGAAGAAAGACAACTACAGCAGCAACAAATGTTGGAAGAAAAATTGCTCCTACAACGAAAAGAACAACAACAGCTTTTTCTTGAATTACAAAACCAACAAGAAGAATTACTTCTAAAAACATTAAGTTAAAAGCAATTTAGTGAAAACAACACTTCATTTTCTCACAACACAATTTGGAATTCAATAGAAACATTCAATTATCTTCCTGACGAAGATAAAACATTTAAAGCTTTTTATAGAATATATGAAGAGTTTTTTTTTACGGTAGACTGTCAAGATTATTCGAACGCTAAAAAGGTTCGCTTTCTTTTGAGAAAGTTGGGAACAGCGGAACATAGTAAGTTCGTCGATTACATTCTTCCGAAAAAAAAAAAGAACAAAAAAACAAAAAACAAAAAAACAAAACAAAAAAAAACAAGTGAATTAGGGTTCGATGAAGCAATAAAACTTTTGTCTGAGTTATTTAGCTTTAATACAACACTATTCCACAAAAGATGGAAGTGTTTACAAACAAAAAAATTAGTCCCCTGGAAAAGGTAGAGAAAGCAAAGAGTATGTCCATTCACGATCTAAAAGTAGACGACCCTTTCAGAAACAAAAATTACCCACAAGCCCATGCGGGCGTTGTGAGGGATAACATTGGGCGGTTGACTGCTTCTACCGACACAAGACATGTAATAATTGTGGAAAAATTGGACACAAAAAGGCGCACTGTAGAAACAAAAGGAACAACAGAAACAGAGTCAGACAAACTAGATCAAATGAAAAAGTAGATAAGAATCTACGGAAATACATCGTAGTCAACATACTGAACAAAACAGTTAAACTGCAACTAGATTCTGGCTCAGATCTATCAATTATTAATCTTCACACTTGGAGGAAATTAAAAAAACCAGCGACGAAAAAGGCAAACAAAACAGCTCGTGCAGTAATAGGAGAAAAAATTAAATTTGAAGGTGAGCTAACGCTACCTGTAACACTAAATGGCATCACAAAAAAACTAAAAGTTTTCATCCATAAAAACTTTGAGAACTTATTTGGAACTGATTGGATGGAGCAGTTTAAGTTGTGGGAGCAACCAATCAACAATTTTTGCCAAAAGGTGGAAAATATAACAACGGATGCCCAAGACCTGAATGACGAATTAAAAGAAAAATTCCCCGAAGTTTTCTCGGCGGGACTAGGGAAATGTACTAAGACAAAAGCCGAATTCGAGCTGAAAGAAAATGGTCAACTCGTTTTTAAAAGAAAAAGAAATGTAAAAATAATATGAACGAGCTACGCGCTCCACCGAACGAATTGTTAAAAAAAGAAAAAAATGGGAACTGGACAACTGAGTGTCAGGCATCTTTTGAAAAAATAAAAACTGTATTAACATCAGAACTATTTCTGACTCAGTTTAACAGATCAAATGGCCAAGCAGGAAGATGCGTGGACACGTTCAAAAGAGAATTTTAAAAAGCTCAAGGAATTCCTACCGACGTAGCATTACAGCAGTTTTTACAAGTTTATCGCATAACGCCGAACCCGAATACACTATCAACGGGCTCACCGGCAGAAACCATGTTTACCAGAAAGGTGAGATCCGTGTTTGACAAATTAATTCCCAAACAGTCCAAAATACGCATGGCTGAAAAAGTACTAAAGAAACGATTTCTCCCAGGTCAGAAAATTTTCTTTAAAAATTTTCAAAAGAATATGCTGTACTGGGAGGAAGGCACGATCACTAGAAGGATGGGCGAAATGGTGTATATTATACAGGGACCAAGACATACCCACAAAAGATACATTAATCAAATTAAAAAACGGCATGAAATGGATTCTAACAGCACACAGGCGGAAGTGGAAGGACACATCGAGATCATTTACGACACATTTGACCTCGAGCCCCCGCAACACACGCCCGAACAACGAAGGTCGAGGAGAAAGAGGAAATTTACCGAGCCTTTAACAATCAATCCCCAAAAGAAAAGGTATTAAATTTCAGAAAAATTATAAACGCTTTTACAAGTAAAAGACTTGGGAGGGGGATATTGTTGGGACCTCCTTACCTACAAATGAACTCTTCCACGCCTTAATAATATGGCTACCAACTCTGAATGAAGGAAATACACTGACACTGAGGAGTCACGGAGTGGTAGCCACAGAGTGAGTCAGTCAGGAGGCATCACGAGGAAGTACTCTCCAGCCCACGTTTACCTTGTACTACGTTTTACGAGAATATACTATTCAACCTTATATCCGAGTCCGTGTTATCTTTCTATGGCCCTTCGGTCATAATACTTACAAACTGATAAAAGGTAACGAGCCGGAGTCAAATTGCTTTTTGATATAAATAGATAAAGAAAGTTGAATCAAAGAGAAGAGAGCAGAGAACAGAGAGAGCAACCAGTCACAATGTAGAAGATTCTCAAACCGCCGATCGAACACAAATGCCCCGGACCCGCATTCGCTACCCTCTCACTTTCTCCCTCATGCTGCTTTTTTTAAAAAATTTATCTTTCCTTCTTTCTCTTCACCTACTCACCGCCAACAACAAAAACAAAAAAAAAAAAAAACAAAGGCAGAGCTCCATGCGTCTGAGTAGCCCCTGTGTCAAATTACACGCTGATACATTATCAGCCTCTAATGAGAGCTGCAGAATTTCGAAGAACTTTATTCAACTCCGAAGTTAAGTATCTTAAAATATATTCTTTTATTCATGTTGAATACAACCGTACAGCTGTTATGTGAGAGACTAACTCTCAATTTGTCTTAAGAATTTTTCATATTAAATCATCGTGTCCGATGAATTAATATGAACATTTTTTCATCTTGAGGAATAATCGAAACTAGGAATATTTAACGTTTGATTACTTGTCCTGAAACAAGCCACTGAAACTTCAAATCAGTAAATTTGTAAATAAATTCCTTATCTTGTTTCGTTAAAAATAAAACGTGTTTCTTCGTTATTTCCCGACACATTTCATACGCACGTGTTGATCAAACTGCTCTCCGAAATTGCCAAAGACTTTTCTTTGAGCTGGGAACGACCGGTTTGTTTGTTTTAATTATTGTTTAAATTCTTCTGTGTCATTTTCTTTCTGGGCTGGAGGCGACTTAAATTTCCGTAGGAGTTTGATCTCGACTCGGAATAACAATTCCAAGTTCCTATTTATATAACAGACAGGTAAGCTTTACGTTGGTTCGCAGAGATTTAGAGAGAAACCTTTTCTGAACGTAAAATAAATACTGCTGTTTAAGCACCAACCAGAATGTATCATAAATATTTTTTAAATTTAAAATTCAAGGGCTCATCAAAGCGTTTTCTTATCTCAAAAAGTTTAATGTAAGCTCGTGTACCTTAAATTTTTTTTATAGTCTGTGAATGTTGCTTTTCCATTTGATATTGACGACAAACACATTTACATATGGGTTTTGGTTTCTTAGAGAAAACATGCATAAATAACTATCAACGTCCCGAGACAAATATTCATGGCTTTCTTTTTTCATAGGCCCTCTAACATTAAATGTCCCGATGGTCAGTCAGTCAGTCAGTTAAGTGCCATACGTGATATGCGCTTAGACGATCATGTCCCGAAAAAGACATGACTGACTGGACAAAAGATTTTCCCGCAATAGGTTGCCATTACATTCTGCGGTAAACTGGTTGCCAACCAAGGCTACAGAACCCAATGTCCTGCTATTTAACCCATAGCTGGAGGGAGAAGCGACGGATTCATACTTTTCCAAGGGTATTTGTACGCATGTAAATGCAACGAATTCAACAGGATACCGAACTCGGCTCTCCGGTAATTTTTTTTATATTCGATTAGAGGCATTTACAAAATATTTAAACACCGATCATATATTTCTTAAAGACACGATGTCAAAAATTAACATCTTTTTCGAGAAAGTTAAATAACATCTTTAAAAGCAAATAGTTCTGTAAATAAATTCAATTTTGCTATCATCTCATCTCTTGACGAACAGACATAAATGCAAAAGTCCAAGTTGGAAAGATTAATTGATTAGCCTTGAAATTAAATTTAAAAACGTTGTTCTGCATATTAGTCGATTCGCCTTAAAAATTAAAAACGTTATTCTACATATTTACGGTGGTCAACCGTTTTTCTTTTGGTCGAAACACAATATTTGTTATCATACAAGGCCGGTGCAATAGTCTCGTGCCACCCCACCATCTATAATTCGAGGTCCCTACTCTATTACATCTCAATTTTCATAAGGTAGTATTCATATAAAATACAAATTTTATTGTAACCTAATTATGTACAATAATGAATCATATGCAATGTAGGCGAAAAATTCAATTAGAAAAAATTGAAAATAAATACAATGTACCTAAATACAAATTAGAGACATGTCATACGAGAATGTGCGTTGTGGCGCAGTGGATATCAGCTCGGAACGAGAAATCGGGGAACCGAGTTCGAATTCCAGTTGAATTCTTTGCACTCACTTCCCCTTGGGAAAAGTATTAATCCGTCTCTTCCCTCCAGTTATGGGTTAAATAATAGGGCAGATTGGGTTCTATAGCTTTGGTCGGCAACCAGTCTACCGCAGAAAGCAATGGCAACCTACTGCGGGATAATCTTCTGCCCAGTCAGTCATGTCTCTTTCGAAACATGATCGCCCAAAGCGTGTATCGTGCATGGCATTTAACTGACTGACATACGAGATTATTCTATCTTAAATAAATCAACAATGTTTGGTGGTAGTTTTTAACATCAGCTTGAGAGAGTGACGTGCAGAGGTTTGGTAATATTTGGGGATGCTCGGGGCGAACTCTTTAATTGTATGCTCCTATAGCGTCGACTAAAATACCTAATACAATAGCTACATAGACATTAAAACACGCCTACAAAATATTTATAAACCAATAACACGCAATAAAGTGTTTACACCTTAAAACACACCAATTAAACCATAAAACACAAAACCATAGAATACAAATCAGAAAGGGTGTTTTATTAGTAATCATCATTTAAGTAGATATCGCCAAAATATCGCGCGTAGCTAAGGATGTGCGTTGTGGAACATTGGATATCGGCTCGGAATGAGAAATCTGGGGGCCGAGTTCGAATTCCAGCCGAATTCATTGCATTCACTTACGCGCAAATACCTTTGGGAAAGGTATTAATCCGTCTCTTCCTTCTAGTTATGGGTTAAATAACAGGACAGATTGGGTTCTATAGCCTTGGTCGGCAACCATTCTACCACAGAAAGCAATGGCAACCTACTGCGGGATAATCTTCTGCCCAGTCAGTCATGTCTCTTTCGAGACATGATCGCCCAAGTGTGTATCACGTATGGCACTTAACTGACTGACTTAATAGAAGACATATCACGTGGTATTTTTGAACCATTTTTTTTTAATTGTATCACCCCAAGCAAGGTATTATACTGCCACTGTTGTGCAGGGGATTACATAGGAGGAAAGTTATGAGAAGGAGTGACAAAATAAAGGGTGTGTCAGGAAGCTGGTACAAGAGGGATGAGAATACTGCAGAAATGAGATGAGAGCATGAGAGAGAAGATGCAAGTTAGTGAGATAGGAGAGGACTATTGACTTTACATTTAAATACTTCGAGATTGTAGCTGCCAGGGAAGTAAGTAAATGGAAGGGAATTCCACAGGCGGAAAGTGCGAGAAAAGAAGCTGGTGAAGTAGAATTTGCGTTTACATCTTATTGGCGTCTTCAAAAAGAGTGGGACCTAGTTGCTAATCTTGTGGCTCGAGTAAATTCATATATAGGAGCAGCAGTGAGCTAAGTTCATCAGAGCAGAAAGTACTTGTAGAAGAGACAGAGGGAGGCCACATTGCGCCGGTGAGAAAGTGACTGTATCCGAACTGCCAAGTCGGAATCGATCACATTGCAGATTCTCCGTTGAATTTTGTTAAGGACCCCTAGGTGGATAGCAGTAGCATCCGATCAGATATGGCAGTAAATTAGGAAAAATAAAATAATTCTGGAGCCAATTTCTTAAAAATAAGTATCACGAAGTCCGGCTACAAGAAAGCGACTCACAAATGCCACGAGGGTCGACATCACTCTAGCTTCTAATATTCAAAAGTAAAACCCCATTCATGTCCACACGCCAAAACAACTCTTAACTCAGCACTGACCAAACTACAAAGAGTCCGCTTTAGAATGCAGCGCCACTGTACACAGCAAGAATTTCTACCAATCTCCTTTATCTACGTTACTACTACTCACGCACACACGTACTAACTCTTTCACACAAACACATATAACCACATTTCACTGTTCTCACGTACGTACGCAATACAGTTTATATTATATCTTACAGTTCTACTAACAACCAATAAATAAATAAAAATAAATAAAAATTACTCATTCAATACATTTAACTAACTTGTATTCTTGATGTATATAAAAGTAATATTATTTGTTGATCCGACGTTGTCTTATCCTACTGAATTTTATTCTTTTAATGAAAGTCGTAGGATTATTCTAAATTTTTTTTTTTAATCATCTCACCCCAAGCAAGGTATTCCACTGCCACTATTGCGCATGGGGCTACATAGGGGAAGATAAACAGAAGGAGTGGTTAGACATAGGGAATGTCAGGAGGAAGGTGACAGATGAGTAAGGATAGCGAGGATGACGGTTGGGCAGATGGGAAGAGTGTTTGATAGAATGGGAGCAGGTTAGTGTGTTAGGAGGTGTCTATTGACCTTACATTTAAACTCCTGGAGATTGTAGCCGTTGGGGAAGCAATCGTGTGGAAGAGAATTCCACAGTCGGGAAGTGCGAGGAAAGAAACTGTTGGAGTAGAAGTTACGGCTGCATTTTATCGGTTTCACTGTAAAAGGGTGGGATCTAGTTGCTAATCTAGTATCTCGTGCAAATTCGTATTTAGGGGGCACCAGTGATCTAAGTTCATCGGAGCAGAATCCGTGAAAGTATTTATAGAAGAGACACAGGGAAGCCACGTCGCGCCGGTGGGAGAGAGACTGCAGGCGGTCTGCCAAGTCGGTATCTATCACATTACAGACCCTCCTCTGAACCTTATTGAGAAGCCCGAGGAGAACAGCAGGGGCACCCGACCAGATATGGCAGCAGTATTCAATGCACGGGCGGATGGTAGATTTATAAATGTGCAGGATAGATTTAGACAGAAAAAACTTCCGGGCCCTACACAGAGAACCGACTTTCATAGCAGCGGATTTAGCAATGGATTCGATATAGTCATTCCATTTGAGGTCCGCTGAAAGTGTGAGACCAAGGAGGCGTAGTGTTTTACTCTCTGGGAGGCAAGCCTGGTCCATGCTAATGGGAGGTAGGTGAGATTGTCGATGGTCAATTCAAATGGCCGAATTAAGAGCGGTCCCGCTACAATATTTTAATTTATTCTTTCGAATCCTGACACTACAAATTTTGACGTCCACCAAAATTCCTTAGAAGTATCCCTACACCAGTAGGACTCAAGTGTGTGTGTGTGTGTGTGGGGGGGGGGGGGTTTATAATGCTTAGTACTGAAAAATGTGAGAAAGAAAGACATTTTAAATATTTAAAACAGATAAAGCAAGACATTAACACGTTATTAAAATAAAGCATAAACTAAATATTTATTTCCCTCTTTGATTGGAAGCATTCCCAATGTGGATGCACGGGGCCGTCGCACCCTCTGACTCACTTCTGAATCCCAATGACTTGAATTTTTCTTGTTAAACAGTTGAAAACATTAAACACATTCAACATTATAGATAAAAAGTAGTGAATTTTATATAGTGATTTTTGAGACTTAGCCTGAGCAAATGTATTAACGACTTCATCATAGTTGAGGGATCGAGCACAATCATTTTCAATGGAAACTATGCTTACTGTAGATCGCAAATAAGTTTTTATAAGTTTTAGTCTACTGAAATTTGGTGTTGTAAGCAATACACACAATGGAATGCACAAGTTCGGGTAAGTATGAACTGTATGATTCCGAAAAATGTAATCTGAAAAAAAAACAAAAAAAAAAACAAAACGTTTTTTCCTTCTGAATGAGTTCGAATTCCAGTTGAATTCATTGCATTCACTTACACACAAATACCCTTGGGAAAGGTATTAATCCGTCTCTTCCTTCCAGTTATAGGTTAAATAATAGGACAGATTGGGTTCTATAGCCTTGGCTGGTAAACAGTCTAACGCAGATAGCAATGGCAACCTACTACGAGATAATCCTCTGCCTAGTCAGTCTTATCTCTTTCGAGATATGATCGTCAAAAGCGTGTATCACATATGGCACTTAACTGATTGACAGTTTGTAACAGGAAACAGCTATGGTACAAAGATTTATTTTCTCATTTGTTTACCCCCATTATGGTTGGTTGGTTGGTTGTTTTGTTTTTATGGTATATCAACCTCGGCGGGTCATTTATTGCTAACTAAATTTTTATTTATTTATTTATTGCTGGTAATACCTTTTTTTCAACAATTTATTGTTGTTTTTACATAAGTTTTGTGTCTAGTAATACTTTTTTCTTTTCGAGTATCAAGATTCATTGGGATTTGTTTTTAAGAGCAGGGTCCCCAAGTCCTACCCTATTATTTAACCCATAACTGGGGGGAAGGGACGGATTAATACCTTTCCCATGGGTACCAGTGCGTAAGTGAATGCAGGGTATTCAATTGGAATTCGAACTCGGCTCACCGATTTCTCTTTCCGAGCTGATATCCACTGCACCACAACGCACATCCGTCACTAAACGCTTACAGCATCTGATATTCCAAAGCTGCCCCATTATGGGCATTATTATATCCGTGAACTTATACACCATAATTAACGGACGGAACAGAATGAAAGGAAAAGAAATGACAAACATGCTTTATTCTCAGTGAAATCTTTTTACTAATAAAACATTTTTTATAATCATTTCACCCCAAGCAAGGCAGAACTGCCACTGGCGCGCGAGAAAGCAGGGGAGAACCAGGGGGACAAATGGGGTTTAAGTCGTAACTTCTTGGCTGGGATGAAAGCATTGATACCAACTTTAACCCATAAAGAGACCTCGGACGCACAGTCTTCAACGGGAAGACTAAAAACTTCGTTCCAAGGGACGTTACACAGAAAATCACGGAACGACCCCCAGTCTGCTCTTTGGTAGCAGTAAGGTTTTCTGCTGGTCTGGGGTTCCTCGGAGGAGGGAATGTGAAAGGAGATATTAACGGAAACCACAGCATGATCAGAGTTGCCAAGAGGGCAAAGCTGGATAATATGGCAGGATAGAGTCAGGGATAGAAATGAAACAGAGATCTAGCAGCAATTCAGTTCCATTAGTGTTATTAGAGAAACGTATGGGGAAGTCAACTACTTGCGTAAGGGATTGAGTGATTGAAAAGTTCATGGTATGGACACGAACAAGATCTGTGACAGACTTTTCCAGCCACTTGGCGTGGTGGGTACTCAAGTCTTCAAACACAAATATATGGGCCGATGGATGAGACGAAATGGCCTTATCTATACCGTCAGGAGATGAAGGGGAGTGGTAGGGAAAAAGATAGCTAACCGAGCTTAGAAACGGAGACACACGTAGGAATGATCAGGAGATTCAAGAAAAATCACCCTTGCTAGAGAGAGATGTTCGCTGACATAAACGCCAAGTCCATGCATATGGACATTGGAGTCTTTCCTAAAGAGAGGAAGGTAACCAGGAATATAGAAATCAGATGAAGGAATAGAAGGGATCAAGATTAGTTTCACGGAGAGCTAAGACGTCAGGTGAATTTATTTTGATGAAGGATTCAACGCAGCAAAAGTTGGTACGGATACCACGGATGTTCGAGAAAGAGATGTTAATAGATATTCATAAAACAATATGTACATATATACACGTGTCCCTCGCGGACAATAATATTCCACATATATCTACACAGTAAGGTAGAGTGTAAGGGGAAAAAAAGAAAGGGTGTTACATATCAGAAGACATCTTTAGGATTTCAGCTTCATCTATGTTCCAGACGAGGACATATTTGACGAATAACAAGTCTTGAGCTTTTTTTTCCCAAATTGAGGACTGCGAGCTCGAAAAAAAAATATTCTTCATTTGTAAACGAGTTATTACGTGGTGTAGAAACCTAGGTTGCGTAACAACACGTTTACAAATGAAGAATATTCAAAAGTTCTACAATATAATTGTATTGAACACTTTTTAATACACCTGTGTACTGGCCTAATTTTATTATGACCAAAAACTAAGTAATTAAATTATATATATATTTCAAAAGAGAAACTGCACCATGGACTAGTAAGTTATAGGGAGGTAGATTTATTCACAGCCCGGGATATGTAGAATCCGAGCGAAAGAAAGCAACCTTTCGCTTTGGCTGTCGAAATTGACTGCACCTATTGTCACTGTATGAAGTGACGTCACTAAGTGGCTAACACGTGACTCTCGTGACGGTCTCAACGAGAGAGAGAGAGAGAGAGAGAGAGAGAGGGAGAGAGAGAGAATCGCTACTTGTATCCTTACATCTTGATCTTGTGGGGCAATTCTTCTAGTTCAACATCACCCATTTTTTCATGAAATCGTTTGAACTGCTCGTTCAGATTTCCACTCTTCACTGCATTAAAAATGAGTTTGAATTCTGAATGAATTCATAAATTTTATTTCACTGGGATAACTGAGAAAACCGAGTATTAATTGAAGACAAACCTTGGTCTACAAGAGAAATTTCTTTTTTAAATGTTACAGAGAAAACATTCTTTAAGGGTTTACAGAATTTATAATGAAATAAGTGTCTTTTGCGGCGCATTTGTAACTCGAACATTTCATCAATATCATTTTATTCTACACTTTGAGCACCGTCAACAGAGCCCAGGCATAACTATTGTCACGATAATCTTGACGAAAATAGCATGTTGTATAGATCTCTGCAATCATAATATCGATTATAAGATCAGAAAATTGAAACAATTGACTGACTTTGCTCACCCAAAACAGACATAGTATCAAATAAAAATGCTAAGCAAAAGGTTCCAAGTATAAATTCAGTCTAACAGTAGTGTTGCTATAGTCACCGTTTCTAAAGACTTTTCTCCGAGGTTGGAAAGGTTTCTAATGTTTTTGGAGTTTGATAGCATTGATTCGTGATTCCTATCTTGTATCTCACTGTATCACATTTTTTACATTATGAGTGTGTTTAGTAGGACCCCGGCGAATATTTGCTATTGTATCTCACTGTATCACATTTTTTACATTATGGGTATGTTTAGTAGGACCCCAGCGAATATGTGCTATTGTGGTAGATGTTAGATTGAATGGAGAATTGCAGTGATTAAAGAAATTGTTTGAACGGATTAGCTATGTGTAGGGTAGTTACTTTTGACCAGCCTTCTCCCATTTTTTCTTCGGCCTTGTTCCACATTAACATGTATGAATGTTAAAAATAAACACACTGTGCACATTTTCAAAAAGCATCTTTCAACGAAAGTTGAGGCAGAAAATGATGCATGTAAACTATCAACTATCTCCGAATGAATGTAACATAAACCACTAATGACTATCCAACAAAACAAGATTCAAATGTATGTGCATTGCATGGAACAAAAAAGCATTTTCCTTGACTGAACACCTTTTTACTTGGCTGTCATATTAGCACCCTTGCCATAAATTTGAACACGACAGTCTAATATATCAACGTCAAACCTTTTAACAACATCATTAAAAATGTCTCAAACACTCTCTTTCCAGCCATATCACCTAGAGTAAAAAAACCGAAGAATTATTCATGAATCATTACAACTTCAGCTTACAATGAACATTTTTAATCGAGTTCACCCCATGCAAAGCAGTAAAGATTCTAAGACACATGGCATTATTAGGTGTGGAATAATTAGAAAATAGAAACATTGTTAAGAAGTGAGAACAAAAGAAGAGTAATCAGAAGGAGAGTTAATAACGATTGATATTACATTTAATTTTTTTAAGATTAAAGTTTACTGGAACGCATAGAGCCGGAAGAGAGTTCTGCAAACGCGAAGCGCGAGAAATAAACTTAGTGTAGAACTTACACTTATATCGAACCAACTCGACAGTAAATTGGTGAGACATTGTCGCCAGTCTAGTATTGCGCTTAAATTCATAAAGTTTAGGTTCCATAGTGAAGAGCTCATCTGAAAAGCTACCATGAAAGTATTTATAGAAAAGTCACGGGGGGGGAGCGATGGAAAAGAGACTGAAGCCGAGCCGCCAGATCAGGAACAATAATATTGCTGTTTCTTCTTTGGATTTTATCAAGGATCTCTAGATATATAGCAGGAGCACCGGACCATATATAGCAGCAATACTCTGAGCGTGGACAAATGGTAGACTTAAAGATATGTAAGATAAATTAATGAGAGAGAAATTGTCTAGTACGACATAGTGAACAAATTTTCTTCGCAACTGATCTAGAATTGGATTTAATATAGTCTTTTCACTTAATGCCAGCCGAAAACGTTAGCCCGAGAAAGCGTAACTTCTCTCTCATCTAGAGGTTAGCATCAGCCATGCTGATGGAAACCAAAAACACGGTCTCTATGATTAATAGAGAGTAATTTAGTTTTGGATACGTTAAAATTAACAAGCCATCCTTTGCTCCAGTTAACAACAGACTGAAGGTCGTTTTTACCATCAGCTGCCAAGTTATCAAACTGATCAAACCTGTAGTGAATACGAAATAAAAATAACTTTCTTTTCTTCACTGTTTGCAAATTCGCGAGCCAGTGTAAAAATATATTTTTGACCAATAGAAAAAATGTTGACTCCGTGTTGAGAAAAAGGCCAAGGCAAAGTTTGCGAGCCACTGAGAATTATTTTCTAACCAATGAAAAGAGAGCGATTTACAAAAAATAACAAATTGAACTTTCAATGACCCGTGTCATGTTCCTTTCTGCTCAAAAATGAGTTTGCGTTCTGAACTGACCACATGACCAAGTCGGCCTACTTATTTCACGTTCTTCGGTCGGTCAAAGAGAGAGAGAGAGAGAGAGAGAGAGAGCGAAGGAAGCAGAGAGCGCTCAACCCAAGATAATGCAACATAAATTATCGACCGTCAATCAGGCACAACTGTTCCAGCGACCCGTATTCGCATCCTCTCACTTTCTCTCTCGTGCAGCTTCCTTTATTTTTCCTCCTTCCTCTTCATCTGTACGCAAAAAAAGAGAGAAACAAGACATTACTACTACCCTGTCAATACATCACATCGAAAACATGAACTTGTCTTTTTTCTGCATACATACTTCGCTAAACAAACGAACTTCAGTTCTTCAAACTCTTTACTACTAATTCTTTTAGAATAGTTCCACAGATAATAATTTCACTTCCTACAAAATGATGTTATTCTGTTCTATAAATAAATTTCTATTTATTTATATAAAAGAAACAGTTTTATTCTCTTAACCTTGTGATCTGGAGTAAATTGTGGGAAAATCGGTTATGTTTGGTACAAGGCCAATTTAATAAAGATTATTCGAGCTCCCTACTTCAGACCTACTATTCAGATAGAAGTAAATGGTTGCGTCATCAGTGTAGACATCAAATTGAGAGCTGATGCTATATCTTATAATGAGAGATTTTCTTTTCAAAATGGGAAATGTCAAGAGTGTAGTTTAATACTACTGAATATTTTGCACATTTTAAATCGGAAAGATTTCTTGACAAAATCATTTTTGATATAAAGCTTACAAATTGATTCTGTGAATCCTAACTCAAATAACGGCTGTACATTTTTCCAGTTTCGATCCAAATCAAGACTTCGCTGAGGACAGTCACATTTTGCAATTGATTTTATCAAACTAAAAAAAAATTACTATTTCACTGAGAACCGAAATGTTCATTTATTGAACGAAAAGTCAAGTTTCTTTCAGAGAAAAGGACTGTTACATTGATTAAACGCTTCGCTACACTTCCTTAAAATTCCTTCTGCTTCCAAAGTAATTCCATTTCTTGCATATATATGGTCGCTTTGCTTGCCAGACCCAAACGCAGACCTACCAACTGAGACAATCAGTGTTGATGGCTTTTATCACGTTCATGTTCAATGACTATTTCACTTTTTCCTTATTCGGCATTATCCAATAGTAATGAGCACTTCGACGTGGAGTGATTGTTAGCAAGTTTGCCCGCTTAATCAATTACGATTGAATAGTGAGTTGGATCTTCACTGAGTACACCATACTTTCGGCACTATGTCACATCTCAGCTATGCTTAGAAAATTACCATTATACGATAGTACGGACATATTGAGAAACGTATTCTATGTTCATTGTAAGGATATTCATACAACTCAACTTGAGTAGGGCCACGTTCAACAATATCACAGCGTTCTTTATCGGAAAAGACTAAAAACTGACTCCTAAAAACTAAAGTCCGATAACAAAAATTTCCTTTATTGCTTCACCTTCACTTTCTCGCCCACCATAAAAAAAGGAAAAGAATAATCTTTCTGCATACACATATTCTGCTACTATCAACTATAAGCTGAATTAATTTAATTTCTTACAACTATTTCTCTGGAACATTTAACTACGTTCATTTTCTCTTTAAATATTTTCTTCTTACAAATTTGTTATTCAATTTAGTTAACAAAATTCCACTTATTTTGCAAGCAAAAAACACCCATTCTTCCAATCGTTCTTTCAACTAGATGATATCTTTAAATACGGGGATTTTCGGCTATGTAGTGGCCTTGTACCAGACATAACCGAGGCCACTACATGAATGGTGATTCCGCAAAGAACACGCACCCTACAGAATAGTGACAACGCAAAGAACACGCACCCTACATAGTGGTGACTCCACAATAAAGACATGGAAGAATTCTGAGAATCACAATTTGATTGCTCTATACAAACAAAAATAACATGTTATTTTCTCTCGTTAAAATAAATTCAACATTTATACAGAAAAACGAGAGATCTTTTTATTGACAAGAACTACTTTTAATGTCGCTAGCTCCTGTCCATCTCTACAGTATCCTTTCAACCTTCTCACTACATGAATATCGACCACGCATAGGAATTCTAATATTGATTTCTACATTTTTGACCACGACATACAACAGTCAACCACCACAACATAAAATGGTGACCACACATAGAACTTTACACAATTTAATAATAACATACTAGACAGCACAACTGTCAACTCTCCAGGCTTTCTAGAAAAAGGGTGATAACAACGTTGACTCACTGAGGTTTTTCATCATTTAACGAGATCAACTAAGACATCTGCAAGTTCGATTTATTGATACTAGAGAGTTAACTGGCGCCTCCAAAACAAATCGACATTAAATCCAGATATCTTTTAAAGTTCTTTCAAACATGCGTCGACACCCGGTATCAACACACCATCATCAACCAGCTAAACAATTTTGAAAATTAAAGTTTTTCCCTGCTGTTAATGTTTTCTAACACCAAGATAATTCCACACGCACATCAAAACGAACGGTCCCTTTCAAACGCAAATCAACTCAAAATGGAATCAGTTAGAAGTTTTTAACAGTCATATCAACCACTGGAATCAACCGAGAATTTTCCAGAGCATGCTACATTCTAAAATAACTCATTATAAAGAGCACTCTGATAGGGTAGTACACTTTCGTCGAAACTTCAAATCACGCACACCTCAACTACGACTCTTCTTCTTTTCAGCCTACGAGAAACAACACAAAACTCCAAACTCGCACAAACTACTTACAATTAATGACTCTCTATACGCTGCATACAATCCTCAACATAGAAAAAAGCAAGCCTTCACTGGACGACGATTGATCGCAACAAGCAAACACAATAATGGCAACCCGCGAGTAACAAATCTGATCTTAAACAACAAGAACCCTTTATTTCATGCTTTAAACGACCATAACCACATGGATGCGTACGAACATGCATGAACATATTGAGAAATATTTTCAATATTTATTAATCTGCTGGGTAGGGGTTATAGGATACAAATCCTATATATCATCCAACAGTTAACTGAAATGAAAAAGTAAAATTGCACACACGCAAAAATGGATTAGAATGACTGAAAACGTTTTGGAAAAACCCAGACTAAGGCAAAAATTCAATCTATTGTGAAAATTAATTTTGACAAATAAGAAAAGGATTGACCCCATGCTGAAAGAAAAAGACGAAGCCAAATTTCTTGATCAGATGTTAAATTTATTTTCTGCTCCAACGAACTTAAGTCACTGGTGCCTCTGCAACAGGTGTTTACTCGTGCAACCAGATCGGCAACTGGGTCCCACCCATTCACAGTTAGATCAACCAAATGAAGACGACAATTCTACTCCTGCAGCTTCTTCTCTCGCACTTCTCGCCTGTGGAACTCGCTTCCATATTCTTGCTTTCCTGACGGCTACAACCTCCAGGAATTTAAATGCAATGTCAATACTCATCTATTAACCACTTGACTCTCGTTCTTTCACCACCCCGTATATCCTTTCCATTCTCTCCACCTTTGCAACTGTCATCACACCTGTATTCCCATCCTTATAACTGGTTCGTCTTCCTCTTCATTCTCTTCTACTTAATCTTTTACTCTTATGTAGTCCCCTGCACATCAGTGGCATTACCGCCTTGCTCGGGGTGATACGATTAAAAAAAAAACAATGAAGGAAAGTGATTTGCAAAACTGAGAGAAAAGTTAGCGATCCAGTGTAAAAAGGTGAGTCGGTATAAAAGAGGAGGGAAGAAAAGACAGAATCAGTCAGTCAGATGTGAGCATAAAGACGACACGCTAAAATGTAACAAAAAAGAAATATCAAGACGCCGACTCTGTCATGTCTCGTCGACATACATTCGTTCTTTCCCTCCTTCCTCTTCACTCACTCGCCGTCAACGAAACAACAACAACAAGAAGATACTTCAACTAACTCCTAAAAACTAAAATCCTATAAAAGAAATTCCTTTATTGCTTCACCTTCCTTTTCACTCTCTCGACGGTTATAAAAAAAAAGAAGGGAAAGAACACAGACTTTATTAGTAACCTTTTAATCTTTCTACATAGACATATTCTGTTACTACCAACTATAAGCTGAATTCATTTAACTCCTTACTACTATTTCTCTAGAACATGTAATTACGTACATTTTTCTATTTTAACATTTTCTTCTTACAAATTTGTTATTCTGATTAGTTAATAAAACTTTATTTTAAAATACAAGACAAAATATTTTTTCTTCAACAGTCCATCATCCAACCTTCAACCTTCAACCTTCTGATATTTGAAATTTTGAGGACTTCGGTTGTGCTTGGCACAAGGCCAATTTGACAAACATAGCCGAGGAGTCTACAATCTCATCAGATAAAAGGTGTAAAATCAAGGAAAACAGTAACTCTTCAGGAGATGTTTCCTTGTCAGTTAAAATTTCTTGTACGGTAGGTGTCTCATCTTTGTGTCATTGCTCATTCAGAAGATTTTGAAGATAATTCAGTCACTTGTAAAGAAAGGTGCTTATCTACTGATGCTGTCATCTTCTCTTCCTTTTTTTTTTTCTCTCGTTTCTGCCATCCACTTTTAATACCTGAGGATGCCATTAAAAATTTAACTGTAATTTGTATTAGGTCTAAGTTTTAATCTTAAACGTTTTTATTTATACAGATTTTTTTATATATGCTCTAGGTAGAAAAAATGCTGACTAATAAAAAAATGTTAGATAATTATTTAAAAAAATTATTAATAATTGTAGAAAATTTAAATATAAAAATTCAATTTTAATATTTTTTTATTTAATGTATTTTGATTTCGATACAAACTTTTTCTGTAACGTTCAAACCAAAAAAAAAGATAAAAAAAAAACAACAAAAAACAAAAACCGATGCAGTTTTTATACCAAGATTGTAACTGCTATTTTCATAAAGTGGGTAGGTGGTGCTTGTGTTGTCAAGATTCTTTAGTTGTATTTTTTTTTTTTTTTTTTTTTTTTGAGATAAAGTTCTTTTCATCTCTTGCCGCTTAGCGTCAAATTAGTTTCAGATGAAAGAATAATGCAGACGACTGACAGGGTACAGAAGACTAATGTCGAGTTTAACCCGTTGAAAAAAACATTCATTGTGAGTCGGATTAAAAAGAAAAAGACCCCCAAATGACGTCAAAATACGAGAAAAATGTTTATCCTTTAATAGTTGTGCTTAGTTTAATTTGTAACGTATATAAATGTAGGTAGAAAAATTAAATGTTGATAGGATAGCGAGGGTCACAAGCATTGCCCTGGGCCTCTGCCGGTCTAGGCATCTGGGGTAGTATGCGCCGGCCTTATATATATGATAGTCAGTCAGTCAGTTAAAAAAGCTATACGTGATATACGCTTGGGCGATCACGTCTCGTAAGAGACATGACTAACTGGGCAGAAGATTATCCCGCAGTAGGTTGCCTTTGCTTTCTGCGGTAGACTGGTTGCCAGCCAAGGCTATAGAACCCAGTCTGTCCTATTATTTAACCCATAACTGGAGGGAAGAGACGGATTAATACCTTTCCCAAGAGTATTAGTGCGTAAGTGAATGCAAGAAATTCAACTGGAATCGAACCTGGTTTCCCGATTTCTCATTCCGAGTCGATATCCACTGCACCACAAAACCATAAATCGTAATTACAACTGTAATCGTGACAAGCAACTAGCCGAAAACAAAAAGATCTTACAGGCATCAATCCGCTAGTTCGATCCTAGGTTAAATCCTAATCACCAGTAACCAAATAATATGACCACTGCTACACACAGCCTAGACCACGCTCAGCGGTCCGGTCCTTAGTGCCTTGGGAAAACGTTAACCTCGGAAACAGCCCTGCACTGGTAAGTACTGACGCTAGTCAAAGCTGGCTATTGGTTGTTGACTGCTTCGATCTACAACTATGCGTCCGACGTTTTGTTCTAGGGCCCATAGCAGTAAAACATCGAATACCACTGGAAATCGAAGCAATGGATTTTGCTGTAGAAGAAGCTATATCAAGGGAAGAATTACATTTACAACACACACACATATATATGTGTATAATACGTATATATTAGTATATATAAGTGTACAAATATGTATATATGTATGAGTGTATATATATATGCACACATATATACATACACACAAATAAACATATATATATATATATATATATATATATATATATAAATGCATACACACAAATATATATACATGCCGATATACATATACACTACTGCGTGCCAGAATTATATGCAGATCAATTTGTTTGTTCTAACTCCAACAGTTTTTAATAGAAATTAGTGAAACTTGGCACGTTATATGACAACACTAACACATGTGCAGATCTAAAATTCTAAGCTAATCTGTGCATTAGTAAACAAATGGCAGCCATTTTGGTGACTTGCAACCTGTTTCATATATACATAAATATATATATGCACACATGCAAATATATATATATACACACATGTAAATATATACATGGATGTATATATATATATATATATATATATATATATATATATACATATATGTAAATATACATGGACGTATATATATATATACACATGTATATATATACTCACACATCTATATATTCATGTAGATGTGCACATATGTATAAATATATGAATGTAAACATTTATATATATTTGTTTATATTTTGATTGTAGATATTTGATGATTGATAACACAAGTATCCACACTAAGAAAACAACAAAAGTAAACTGGTGGTCCTTTTGGCAATATTCATTAATAAACTTAAACCGTCAATTAATAGAATCAGTAATGTATATCATAGTAATATTTTAACATGCTTATAAAAAGTGAGAGCTACAACCCAATACGAGTGCTCGAAAGATCCCAAAGTAGCCGGAGCAGGAATATCAGTATATACAGGTAGAAAATGGAACGCCTCGAAAGAACTGAATACAGCAAAAGAAAGAATCCGAGAAAAGGCAATACTAGGGACCATAGCTACTGGACGCGCGAGCCTCGGGTTTTTTCCCTCAGAAAAATATGACAAACTGCAAGGAAAAAAGAAAAGTCATCTTTTGCAGGGAGAAATCAGAAACGGTGAAGAGAAACGAATAGCAATCCAAGTCGGGATGAGACAGCAAGGGGCATGGACCAAATGGAGCTCTATGTTGAAACGCCAAATCAAATGGTCCGAAATATGGCACGGTGACGCCAGATTAAAATTTCTGATGCGGGCAGTATACGACACCCTGCCAAGCCCCACAAACTTACAATTATGGTATAAAACCCAGTCGCCAAATTGTCATCTTTGTGAGCGCAGAGGTACCTTAAAACATATCCTGAGTAGCTGTAAATCTGCACTAGCTGATGGGCATTACAGGTGGCGCCATGATAAAATTCTGAAAGAGATCGTGAAAATAGTCCAAAATGCTATCAAAGAGAATGTTTACAACCCAGACACAAGGCAGATAAAATTTATTAAAGCGGGCGCGAAAATCCCACGAAATAGAAAGGTAAATCCAAACCTGCTATCTCCTGCAACAGACTGGGAACTAAGGGCCGATATAGGCTCAAGATTGAAATTCCCAGAGTAAATTGCCATCACAAAACTTCGCCCAGATATAGTTTTCTTCTCACATAAATTGAAGAAGATCGTCTTGTGGGAACTGACGGTCCCCTGGGAAGAAAACGCAGAGGAAGCTCATGAAAGGAAGAAGTTAAAATATGACGAACTGCTGGAGAGTTGCAGGGTTAAAGGCTGGAGGGCTAGCTGCACTTCTATAGAAGTGGGGACTAGAGGATTTGCAGCAAGGTCCTTATGCAAAGCCTTAACAGATATTGGGATAGCGGGAGTAAAAAAAAGAAAAGCACTCAAGTTCATAATCGAAACAGCGGAAAGAACAGCTAATTGGTTATGGATCAAAAGAGAGTGCCTGGATTCCAAATTGTTAGCTAAAATTCCCAGAAATTCTGCGTCTAAATTAATGTTTCGGACGAGCTCATGTGTGGTCCGCCTCTAAATGGAAAGTGGCTCTGACTGTCGCCAATCGGAAGCATTTGCAGGGTTTTGTACCGGGTCTAAACGTAATTTTCCAGTGTCTGAAAGCGCTTATCGAGGGTGGGCCGGAGGCTGATCATCTCTGGCCGGGTCGGCGCGGTGAGGGTGGTATGATGTTGAAAGACCCGAAACCCCCTAGAGATCCTCGCAATGACATCACTGACGACACCCTCTAGCGCCCCCATTACGGTGCATATGTTTGAAATAAAAAGAAGTTTTTTCATGCTTTTACACATTCATGACCATGACATTAGAACATAAAAAAATTTCATTTGAGATAATTTTCACATTCTAATGAATGCTAAACAATTTGTCAAGCATTATGTTTAAACCAAGAAGCAAATTTTGAGTACTTTTTAACAATACTGTTTTGCAGTTACATCTTGTTACCACAACTCATACCACTGAAGATGATCTTGGAAGGAGATTGAAAGTACTTGAGAACATCGAGAAATTAATAAAAAAGTCATCTAAGTTACAGCTAATTTCTGACATCTTTCAAGTATAATACACAAATGATTATCCCCAAGTTTGAATGGATTTTATTAAAAATAAGTTTTCAATTTTTTAATCTGACATGTCTAAAAGAAAATTTGCTGCCAAAATACACACATTATATTTTATAATATTAAAAATAATGTTATATATATATAACATTATTTTTAATTGATACTCATATTTGAGCATATACTGTTTCTATAATTAAACAGTTTATTTATTCATATCCTCTTACCTTATAAATCAAGAAATCTAAGAAAATATGCCTTCCCCAGGAGAAGCCATCATTTGATCTGACATCTCTTAGACTGCTGGACCACAAAGAACTTACAGTTAGAGAAATGCTGAAATAATGCCTTTAGACACTTCTTCTTGGTTTTTCATAATGTACATTTCTGCTGTTTCTGTATGCTCATATATGCAAAGCAATTTATTTGTTGAAATTTTACAAATCTGTTATGAAATTGATTAACTCTGACATATTTTTAATTTATTGGTTTAAATTTTTGTTTTTTTAAACTAATCAATTAAAAATATGTTGGAATTAATCCATTTCGTAATGGATTTTGTTATATACACACTTGCAAGACATCATAAAATGTTAACCCATAATATTTATATTATAAACTAGGGAATGCTTAGTACTATTTCTAAACTAGTGTAGACATATAGTAGCATACAGTAAGACCTGTTTTAGAATGTATTTTTATTATATTGTGTGTTGGGCATGTTATTTAGCTTAGACCCATATAAAGTATTTTACTGAAAACAAAATAGCAGCACTCATTACAAATTACAGTCAGTGTATAGTCATTTATTTCCAGGAAATTAAGATTTTCTGGTTTTTTTTTATAAAAATGGGCCAGGACAGCCAATCTAGAATGTCATAATAATACCAGTAGTGAAAGTGTTAATAAGTGAAAAGTATTAAATTATTTTTTATCCAAACAATAAAAAAATAAGACAATGTGGCTTTAAGTAGGCTGAAATGATGAATTTTAGATAATACACTTGGTAAAATGAGATTTTCTAGGAGTTCTCAGGGAGAAAGACAGAGTCAGAATCAGAAATGTCATGACACACAAACTTCAAAATAACAATATAAAATAATCATAATATGTTAGATGAACATGCAGAAGATAATCAAGGCTGAAGTCCAGTTGTCAAAATTAATTTATTTGATCCTGTTGTTCACAATACAATATGTGCACAAAGGCAGCCATAGCTGCAATCTGGACAACATCTGGAGGACATCTGGACCAGAGCACACTTGCTGTTCTCACAACAAATCTCACTTTTCCCACCCTTCCCGTTAAACAAACAAAAACAGTTTCTTCAAAATAATCCAGATATTATTTATTTGTATATATAATTATATAAGTATGTATACATATATAATTATTTATGCATGTACATACATATATATATATATATATATATTGTATGTATATATACAGGGACTGATGGGTAAATTGTTATCATTCCATTATATATTTTTAATTTGGTGCATACTCGTTGATTTTGATTATATTGACTATAAAATATAATAGGGCCAGTTAAGCACTGCCTAAGAGCAACATAAACCAATTCCCTCCACCAGAAATTTGGCAATGACATGCTGTACTGCTTGGCATTTGCACCAGAGCTCTAATATGAACAATTCAGAGGGTTTGGGTGATAATCTGAGGGTAGTGCAGATGATTTAGAAAAAGTTGGATGATATATCCTGTCAACATCTTGGTATTTGGAGAGATTACTAGTGATTGCAATGTTATACTACCATTCATCTTATCACAGGGCCTCAGACCCAGATAAAGATATGCATCAAGTGCTTTGAAGAGGTAGTGCTGCCCTGAGTCAAAAGGGTAGAAGACCCTATGTCTGGTAATAGGACTCTGCCCCATGTCACACAAACAGGAGAACCCAGTCATGATCATCAGATAATTTCTGTGACCATATAACCCTTTACATCTGACCTCCTAACTCCCCGGACTGCACCCCCCTTGATTATTATGTGTAGGGCACAGATGAGCAAGAGACCAACAAAATTCTTTGTAACACCAAAGATGAAATGAAGACAAGGATTATGGCAGCAGTCTCCAACTTAAACAAGAATTTCAGTCCAGAAAAGTTGTCTGAAGTTCAAAATCAATGGCAATTTTATTGAATCAATTTACTTTAGTATTTCCAGATATTCTTTTGTAATTTTGGTAAATATATATTTTAAAATGAGATGTTAGTGTTATTTTCATTTTTGCATAATTCAGACAGCAGTTTATCCATTGCACCCTGTATAAAATTGAGTTGTGTTTATATATATATATATATATATATATATATATATAGATGACAGCAATCTCTCTTTTTTGCAGGTTTCGTTAAAAATGAAAGACAAGGTATAACGGTTAAGTTTTTTTATGAAATTTTTAATGTGATCTTATAATTTTTTTTTCTTTTGAGGACATGAAAGTGCTTGGATAAACAAAACATTCAGACAATTTTTATATAATTTATGTCCTCAAAAAAAAATAAAATAAAATCACATGAAAAATTTCATGAAACACTCATAATACCTTGTCTGCCATTTCTAATGAAACCTGTATAATATATATATAGGATGGGGAGGATGATCATAATCCCAACTACAGGTTTTTTTTCAACTCACACTGTCTTCCCCATGGTGAATCACAATCTCCCTTAAAAATCTATTGTCTGGCAAACATTGGACGGTCCCCACTCCAATTAAAATGGCTATTGTCATCCTTATGTATTTCTGTATGCGTTTTCTCTTTTTTTTTCTTTCAAATTATTTAATAATAATTGACAGTTTTAATATAACTGCATTATTTCTTTGGATTGATCTACATGCCTTAAGTTTTATACCACACCAACTGAAAACAATTGCAAATTATCAATCAAAAGAAGGTTTGTCGATTTTAGATTTCTTTAAACTGCAGAAAAAAAAAAAAAAAAAAAAGAAAAAGCAATCTATTTGGAGAAATCATTTGTTCAACTTAAAGTGGCATCAGAAATTAAAGAGATTTTTCCCCCACCTCAGATTATTTCCCATCCCACTGCAGGAGACACTGAACAGAAGCACTTGTGTTCCAGAAGGTGTGGGTCTGAAATCCAAAGTTAAAACATATTGTCTAGAACTCAGAAATTGAAGCTTGGAGATCAAAATGTATATGAGATGGAAAAAAAAAAAAAAAAATCCAACCCTTTATTTAATAATTTCAGTGAGATTTGTTGCAGGAAGTTAAAAAAAAAAAAAAAAAAAAAATATATATAAACTTGCAAGTGAAACCCTACACATTGTTGCATCTACATCAAGTGAAAATACGCTGAACCATATGAGTTTTTTCTGCATGGGAAGATAACAAGGGAGGGAGGTAGATAGATAGATAGGTAGGTAGGTACATTGAGAAGAAAAAGAAAAAAATATCAGTAGACAGAAAAGCCCTGTCTGTCTATGCCCAACCCCCCTGGCAGATATGCCTATCCATGCAGAGGTGCACACCAGTGGCTCTTATGTACACACCTATTACACACTTGATCACTTTGAATCCTGTAAAATTAATTCATGCTTGCCACTGATGTGAACAAGAACCATTTCATTCTTTTCTGTAAAATTTTGTTCACAAAAAATAAAACCATTTTATATATGTACATTTCTAAAGAATTAACAGATTTTTATTTTTAATCCGACAACTTTTTTGCTTATTACTTCAAATGTTACTTTTAGTAGATACCAATGTTTGAGTAGACAATTAGTGTGCATTATATCTACCAGCATGTGTGTTCGAGAAAGCTTAATAAAGAAATAATTTTTTTGAGTGTGCAGGCTGGTAGACATAATACATTAAAAAAAAAAAAAAAAAAAAAAAAAGAGTGCCTGCTCAAACACAAAAAATAATGCTTGAAGTAATAAAAAGAAAAAAAAAAGAAAAAAAAAAAGAAAATCATAATTATACAAAGGGGTTTTGAGAAGTTCTTTACTTGGATGATTTCCCAAAATTAATCAAAAGGCCAAACAAGAATTTTCAAGAATCCCTTCTTGTTTGAGCCCAAAACTTTTAACTTACCTCTCATATGTACATTATATATTATATGAGAATATAGTATAGAAAAGTACTCAGCTGCAAAAAGAAAGGATTTAAAAATAAGAATTCAATATTTGATCAGTTTGAGAAGTGGATCAGGCCAAGAACTTTTCAGCACTTCCCAAATATATTATATACTAGATGTTGAAAAGTTCTCAACCCAACCAAGCAGTACTCAGAGAAAAAAAAAAAAAAAAAATAATGCCTGGTCATTTGGCCAGATTTACAGAACCTCCTCTTGGTCAGGCCAAGAACTTTTCAGAAGCCCCTTCATATATTTGTAATGTGTTTCTTATGATAAACACAAGTGCATTATTTAACTACAACTTGTCTTACTGTTCAAGATGGGGGGGGGGCATAAAAGAGGAATTAGCTGAAAAACAAAGAAATGTTTTAAAAAAGAAAAAAGAAAAAAAAACTTAAAAAAAGAAAGAAAGAAGAATGCCCATATGTAGACAATACCCTGCCACACTGACTGACAACATTCCATATATGGACATATATGGATTTAGGGGATGCAGAGAGTTACCCGGGGATGGGAGAGGCTAGTGAAAGGGATACACAACCATTGCTGGTATGAGAGTACCCATGCAACACTGGGATGAACACTAAGTGGTCTGATATAGATTGCAAGGGGTTGACAAAAATTTACAATGAACAAAAGCCCACAAGACCAGTTAAAGTTTTTTTTTTCTTTTGAGATGACAAGAAAAGGTCTGCAGGATTATGTTTGTAAGGGTGTATACAAACAGCAGACACACCCAACTGGGTTATAGTAATAGTAACATTTGTAAAAATAGTTATACCAGTCTGATAACTTTGACAACCATGATCTTCCACCTGCTTCCTGAAGGAACTTTATTTCTCTCGTTATATATATATATATATATATATATATATATGATATCGGCATGCAGTGTGGGTATAGAAGAATCCAAAGGAGTATCCTGTACATACAGTGGTAGGATAACTCTCTAAGAAAGCTCTAATTATATATGTATATAAATACATATAGCGCAACTATAAGAAAAATTAAGGCAGACACGTTATTTCATGGGAAATCGGAATTATAGGCCTATTTCAGGTGAACCATCATCAACTTCCATCTTTATTTTACAAAGGATTCGTGTAAAATCCTTTGTAAAATAAAGACGGAAGCTAATGATGGTTCACCTGAAATAGGCCTATACTTCCGATTTACCATAAAATAATGTGTCTGCCTTAATTTTTCTTGAGATATATATATATATATCTCAAGGTGAAGACAACCAACAGTTTTAGAATTCAGAATTCTCCGGCATTTACTTTTTTAAAAAAGGGCTCAATACAACAAAATATTGTAGGGCATAATAATTAAATTTGTTTTTTTTTTTATTTATAATTAATATAGTTTTGTGACACAAATTTCTACAGAGACAAAGTATATTTTGGCAGAAATTTTTCATTTATACAAAGATCAATGAAAGTGCTTTAGAAATTTTTTTTTATATATTTTTTGGATCAATTTTTTGGTACTGGTACATATTTAAATATAAACTGTACAATGTATGATTACTTTTAGTTATATCGGTATGATAAGGCATTATCATACTGTGAATATTTTTGTTTGCTATATCAGTTTCAGAATTATCAAATACTGCATCTTTATGTGACTGTGTTACTTTTATTTAGGAAATATATTTGATAACCTTTTATTGATGTTAATAATGCTTCTAAAATTTAGAATGTATATGATCTAGTGGATTTGTGCTATTGGTAAGGATTTATCAGATTTATTGTTCTAAAAAAAAGCTTGTTCTTTTAGAACCAAATACGCAGTTATATGATACAATATAGTTTTAGGTATGCTGTATTTATGGGTTAAAGTGATCAATATCAGGAATATCAGGAATAGAGAGTATTTAAATATAAAAGTGGACATTGAGGCCAACACACTGAGGTGGTAGTCTGTTTTATGTATAAAAGCAATCATCAGATGAGAGAGAGAGAGAGAGTGTATATATATATATATATATATATATATAAATATAAAGTGAGAATAGAAGACCCATAAGATGGAGAGGATAATCCAAAAGAAATTAATATAAATTATAAGTTAGACTAGCAGTATAGCCCAACGTTGCTTGGGTGTAATGAAAGCTTTAAAACTAATCCATGGTCCTGGAGCTCAGACTCTGGATGTTGGCATGAAAAATGTAGGTTGTTAAGACTAAGAACTATAATTATACGTACTTGAGCAAATCCTGAAGCAAAAACCAAAATAAAAGGGCTGAAAACCTGATTTTGATCAGACCTGATAGGATATTGGGGTATTGATTTACAATATTAGAGTCAAATAAGTCATCTAAGGATAAACTAACTTAAGTAAGTCCATGAAAGCTTATCGTACCTATTGGGAGTAAAATTGGAGAAAATGAGCCATATTAATGGCTGAATATCGGTTTTTGATCAGATTCAATAGAATATCGGGGTATCAATTTCCAATATTGGGAATAATGATACTAATGTTTGAGACTAAAAACTATTACCAAGTTAGAGCAAATTCTGCAGCAAGAACCACGATAAAAGGGCTGAAAATCCTGATCTTGATCAGACCTGATCTGATATCGGGGTATTGATTTCCGATATCAGGGAGAAATTGGAAAAAATAAGCAGCCTATGACCTGACCGGAAGCCTAAAGAATATTTGTGTGAAGTTTGGTGAGAATCAGATAAAAATTCTGGATTTGTATAAGGGACATACAGACAGACACACACAACATCTGGCTTTTTATATATATATATATATATATATATAGAGAGAGAGAGAGAGATAAAAATAGAGAGCTCGATGGATATGATTTTTTTTTTTTTTTTTTAATCATATCACCCCAAGCAAGGCGATAACGCCACTGATGCACAGAGGGCTATGTAAGGGTAAAAAGAATGGAAAAGAGAAAGCCGGAAACCACATCCTAAACAGGGAACAAGGGATGAGCCTCTTCACCTGTTCAATAGATGTGGGTGGAGTGTGGACTGGGCGATAGTTTAGTTTAGTTTAGTTTAGTTTAGTTTAGTTTAGTTTAGTCTATCTACTCCAATCATCTAGAGCATTATAAAATATTGAGAGGAAAACTCAACACATAGCTAAATGGTTATAGACCAAGATTTATTTTGACAATGAATATTACATTGTCTCATCTGAATAAGACATTTAACTATGTGTTGGGGTTTCCTCTCTCTAAATAAAATTTTGAATTCTACATATGTTGTATAGTTATATAATAGAGAAAAAAAAATCTCACTTCTTCAGCAACAATGAAAAACAGAAATATTTTGTTTCAAATATGGTACAAAAATTCACATACCGGAAGGATTTCTTCATTTTTTTTTTTTTTGGTAAAGTTCCTGTATATGGATATATTTTTAGGCCCCTTCTGGTATATAAATTTTTGCACCATATTTTAAATAAAATACTTTTGTTTTTGATTACTGTTGAAGAAGTGAGATTTTTCCTGCTGAAATAGCTATAAAATGTATGTAGAATTCAGAATTTTATTTAATATATACATATTTGGCCCTGTAAATAGATAATACTATTTACATTTAGCTCTCCACCGATCATTTTTTATATTAATAAAATTTAGGATTTGGTTTTTGGGATTTTACCTACATGCTTTTCCTTTTATGGATTTAAAATATATATATATATAAAGTGTGTGTGTGTGTGTGCGTGTATTTGTGTTTGGTATAATGGATAACAGCTCAGAAGGAAAACATGTAGAGCCAAGTTTAAATTCTAATTAAGTTCATTATATTTGCTTATGCGCAAATACCATTTGTAAAAAGATATGAATCAATCAATTCTAACCCCCAACTATGAGGAAAATAACAAGGCAGACTAGACCCTATAGTCTTGCTTGGTAACCAGTCCCAAAAACTCTGAATTCAAAACCTGAGGACAGTTGTTTGGGGACCGGGTGGTATGCTGTACATCAATAATCTGTCTTCGACTCTTCCAAAATGTCTGGCTAGTTTTATATATGTGTGTGTGTGTGTGTGTGTGTGCATACAGAAAGAGCTATCAGACACAGACACAGACACACATGGGATATTTTATTATACATGAATACTTTGTGAAAGTATTCTTTCACAGATGTAATGTTTTGACTGACCAAGGTGGAAGCAGCTGGGAATGATTTAACATGTTGACCTGAAATCTTAATATCATTTTCACACTAAATATATCATTGCAAACTCATTGTTGGTGCCCGCAGATGAAAATGCTAAGCATGCAATAATTCATAGTCAATGTCATAATAAGAACTGCCAACAATGAGTTCGGGAGTCAATGTGTTAAAAAAAAAAAATTCTTTATTTGTTAATGTCACTCACTTGGTATTTCACAAGCACAGCCTTGCTTAACTTCTGTAATAGTAAATATTTAGAATACATTTCGACACCTACGCAAAAAATAAAGAGTACCTATAATATAAAGCCTTTTTTTTTCTAAGTTTTGTTAAAGAACACTACAAGCTTGGGGTTGAAATTTGACACTCAGACATTGTTAACTGCCACTCAATCATTAATAGTTTGACTTTATAACTCAACTTTAATAAGATTTTCTAATGTTCAGATGCAGCTGTACATTGTTATGTTTATTTAAAAAAAATATATATATATTGCTGCAACAACTTGATTTAGTTTTTATTTCTTCAACTTAAACAACAGTAATTTTTTTAAATCCTGCCATTAGTCTGAGGTATGACTCAAAACAAAGGCGGACACAATCATCAACAAATTGCTTCTAATATACATAAGTATTTGCAAGATATATATATATATATATATATATATATATACACACACACCTATATTTCCTTGTCACACTCAAAACAACAGTGAGTCAAATTTGCTTCAGTTCATTCTCTTTACTACCAGTTATTAAACTTTACTATCAGTTATGAAAGCTCTTGCAGTATGTTGCTCTTTAACAATGCCTTACTATTTTGTTTTTGCAATAATTACTTCAAGTAGTGAAATATATATATATATATATATATATAAGTTGGTCCATGATGCCAGAAATAACAGCAAAATATTTATATTGATATGCCATCTAAAATGACAGCAACAAATATACTGATGTACCTACTATTGAGTTTCTTACATTGAGACAAAAAACAAAAACAAAATAATCCCAACCCCTGAGTATAACAGGAGGGAAATGCATATATATATATATATATATATATATATATATATATATATATATAATTCTTTCAAATATTTTGGCATCATTTTTTATGGCAGTGGGTATATAATGTTTTATATACTGTAAGTATTGACTCTTATAAAACGTAAGTATGGACTCAAACTCTTGAAGCATTTTATGCCTATTGCCATTGTTGATGTGTACATTTTTTTTATTCACTAAAATCAAAATGCATTAAGTCATCATTGGTAATAATTTCTCTATACAATATGCTATAGGTTTTTGTGCTTTTTTTTTTTACCATTAAAAGTTCACCTATTACAAGACCCAAGAGCCACTGAAGGCAGAGGGGTACTGAATTAAATTGTTCTACAGACATAAGAAGCAGAAGTAAGTATAGATTATGGGGATATATGATAGATAACAGTTAACCCATGACTTGAACAGGTTAAGAGTGTAGTCATCAGGGAAACATCCTTTGGGGAGTTTGTTCCACAAAGCATACATTTTAAAACCTATTGCTCCAGCAAAGCAAACAGAAATATAAAATAGGTGAATTCTACCAAGTTATATAAACATTGAA
Source organism: Ascarosepion bandense (assembly GCA_037127315.1). Classification (NCBI taxonomy): domain Eukaryota; kingdom Metazoa; phylum Mollusca; class Cephalopoda; order Sepiida; family Sepiidae; genus Ascarosepion; species Ascarosepion bandense. The sequence goes on along the minus strand of JBBBDQ010029121.1, from coordinate 675,233 downwards.
CCTAGAAGCAACCAGGCAGGTGACAATTGTGTAAGTACAAATTTGTTACTTAGTTGATTGATGTTACCTTCAGCAGCACATTGACTTTCGTACGTAGACCTATCTGTCCACTCTTCAGCAAAAAATGAAAAATATAGGCATTAGCTTATATTTTTCATTTTTTTTTTATACACTTATTGTGTAGGGTTTTTTTTCTCTATGGTAGATATATAAGACAATATGAAAAATCTTTGCATTCACATGTTTTGCTGATAGACTGACATCATCAGAAAATTTTACAAGAACAAAATCTACTTTAGCAAAACAAAACTCAATTCATGTTAAGTGGCTGGACACTAAATTTTTTAACTGTATCATTATCAAAATTTGATTTTAACTAATTTCAACTTTTTTATTTTTACTTATAATTATTATATGACTAGTTTATTTCAGTTTATCTCAGTAAATTAGTACTGAGAAACACGGGATATATAAACATATAAACATATTATTTTAAATAACATATCTACAAAAAAAAAAAATGTTGGTAGCTAGAAACAAAAATGCTAATAACATATTTATAAGATTAACAGAAATTATTAAACATTTAAAAAATGTCTGTTTTTCATTGAGTAAAATTCTTGAGAGCACTATCAGTAAATATTACCAAAATTCCCCCCACCCAATCTCACTTTTCCTAATAGAAACAATATTTTCCCAGACCAACATACACAACAAAATATTTAAAAATAAAAAGAAGGAAAAAAAGAGAAAATAAAATAAAATTGTTAATTTCCATCATTTTAACATCTCAAAACATAACATTATACTGCACATGAAAAAATTCTCTTCAAATATGAAGTATGTATTTTTAAATGTTTAATAATTTATATTAATCGTATTAATAATTTATAAACATTTTTTTAAATTTATAGATCCATTATTTAAAATAAAATTCATTTCATCTCTTTGCCGTAATAAAGGACAAAACATGTAGGTGAGAAAAATATAGATTTTCTATTGCTTTCTTTGTTTAACCATACTGTTCTTTTTCTTGGATAATAACTGAGTATATTTTTGCATATATATATTTTGCTATTAATAAAATAAATAAATTTAATTATATTATGCTCTACATTGTATTGAGCAATTTTTTTAATAAAGTAAATGCTAGAGAACTCTGGACTCTAAACCTGTTGGTTCTCTTCATCTGGATATATAATGAAAATAAACCAGTTTGGATTAAGTGAGACAAAACTGGTTTAACATTAAGTAGATGAAATTGTTTTTTCTTTTTTCTTTTTTTTCAACCATTTCATCCCAAACAAAGCAATAAAGTCACTAAGATGGTTGATATTTTTTTTTTTTTACTTAAAACCTAATTTCAACTTTGTTTTTATTTTTATTTATGATTGGTTTATTCCAGTTTTTCTCATTCTTACTAAACTTATTACTGAATGCGTAAACCTTAAAAATAAATAAAAACTGAGTTGAAATTAGTTAAACACTAATTTCTATGTCAATACAGTTAAAGTAAAAATCAAGTATTCAGCAGCTTGAACTGAATCAGGTTTTATCTTGCTAATGTATATTTACCATTTTATCAGATTCTCACTCAACTTATACATATTCTGACAAACCCTTGACTGATCACTACCAATAATTTCATACATGTTGGTACACACAATCCTCAGGTAGTTGGATTGTGTATACTACCATATATGAAAACATTGATAGTGGTCAGTTAAGTGTATGCCAGAATATATTATATGTTTTACCATTTTGCCACTGAGCTCTCATTTTTTATGTGCCTCTTTAGCTAACTCTTTCAGTAGTTGTTTCATGTGTTCTACAATATAAGAACTAAAATATATATATATATATATATATATACATATATATACACACACACACACATTTCATTGAAAATGAAAAATAAGGTATTTAAGTTTTTTATAATTTTTTCATGTGATCGTATGATTTTTTTCTTTTCAGAACTCAAATTATATAAGAATTGCCCAATGATTTTGTACTTTTGAACACTTTTGATTATACTTTAGCCATTATCAAGAATGAATTTTGTTTTACTTCTAAATGAATATGTATAAAGTTTACGTATATAGTGTTATGCGTATGTCAAGTTCCGAACACGGGAAGATAACATCAATTATAAACAGAGTAACAATGTGCTTACCATCTTTGGAACTTAATATACATATGACATATGTAAATTTTATATATTTGTTTACATGTAAAACAAAATGCATTCTTGATAATGGCTAAAGTCTAGCTGAAAATGTTCAAATGTACAAAACCATGAGGCAATTCTTATATAATTTGAGTTCTGAAAAAAAAAAAAAAAAAAAAAAAATCCTAAGATCATATGAAAAAAATTATATAAAAAACTTAATGCCTTATTTGTCATTTTCAATGAAACCTGCATAAAAGAGATTGTTGCCCATATATACATTTGTGTGTGTGTGTAAGATTAAGTTTTTAATTATTGACAGGTACATTTTGATCAAAATATAAAGAACATTAGATATATTTCAAATAAACTTCATTTCATCTCTTTGCCTTGATAAAGTTAATCACAAAACAAAGTTTAATATATGAATTGATTGAAAAAAAAAAAAAAAAAAATTGTTTTTGTATATTATAAATTGTAATACATTAAATAATTATTCAATATTCAATCACTGCTGACACTACATAGTATTCAATGTTTTTGACAAACAATTAGGAAACATATATTCTACACAGACCACAATACTTTGGACTAAACTGTTTTAATACAAACTCCTATTTAAGTAAGCAAGATTTCAAGCTCTACAAATGCACTAATCCCATTGGCCATGAAAGATTTGAAACACTTGATCTTTATAAAAATAGATATTTATAAAGTCTTAGCTTAGCCTAAAAAAAAAAAAAAAAAAAAAAAAAAAAAAAGCAAAAATAATAGAACCAGATCTCACCAGTAATGGTTAGTGAGGCTAGTATACTCTAGTCATCACTAAATGGCAGCTATAGTTTTAAAAACATTTACTAGAAGAAGTATAGCAATTTCCATGGTATGATGAAGCATATATGGAGTTTGTAGAGTTAAAACTATTTCTAATATTAAGTTAAGTCATAAATAATTGGTTTTTGTTTATTGACTTTTTCAAAAAACAATAAACAGTTACATTTTATTAAAGTATATATTCACCATTATTTGCAATGACTTCTTGCCAATAATTAGGCAGCTCTTTCATACTTTTTCAGTAAGATTATGTAGGTTTTGGGGTGTGAAGAAGTTTCCAATGATCTTTTGAATCAGAATTTCATTAGAGAAATTTTTCCCCATAAAAGCGTTTTGCAGGTAATAATCAGCTGGTGCAAGGTCAGGTGAACATGGCAGATCAGGTAGAACAGATCAACTGTTTCCATATTTTTGTTCCTGTCATCATTATCAGGGATTCACAGATTCAAACAGCCCCAATTCATTTTGGGTCATCAAAATTCTGACCAGTATGCTAAAATCTGAAATTACATTCACTGAAATTATCACTTGACGGCCAATCAAAAAAGCTATTTTGATACCTTGTGCTTCCAGGCATTGCACAACAAAGGCTCACAATCTTTCTCCAGTAAGATTGATCTCAGGCAAATCACAAAACCTGAAACCAATTGAGAGGTTTCTTTCTTTTAAGTTCTTTAACTATAGTGTGCTGTGTCATTTTAGAATAGCCTCTTTAGTCTTTTGAGGTCTTGTGGTATCCAGTTTACAGTATTTTTGGCTAGCTTACTATCAGGTAATAGCAGGATATAAAAAATGAAATGTATCCAGCTATCTGTAAACATTACAATAAGTTTCTTGGAACCGTTACTCAGTTAACAGTTAGATGCCAATGAGTGAGTCTGTGTAATGTGTGATTACTGCATTAACAATGACCGAGTAAGTAAATTTTTCACATTACATGCAAGATTTTTTGGCAAAACAACACATCATCCAAGTTTAGCTGCACCTCTATTATCCAGATTTGGCTTCCCTGCAACTTCTGCCTTTTCCCAAAGCTAAAAAACAACATTGAAATTTTCTGAATGAAATTAAGAAGAGTGTGATATGAGAGAGAGTTTTGAACAGGGGAAGGAGAAATAAGTGTGAGGTCTAAACAGGAATACTTTGAAGGGGACTAAGCTATCGTAGGTTGATATTCTTTTAATATTAAATAGCTGGATACATTCTGGACAAATATCACAAGTGAATAACAATGTGTTTAAAGACAGGTAAAATTAAAGAGCATGTCCTTGGATAACTGCTTATCATACAGAAAGCAATACACTGTGTCTCCTCAGCCTCACTCTCTGAGCTGACCTCTAGTGGAACAATTATGTCGAATCAATAGCTACATGTACTGCTAGGAAAGTTGGGTTGCTGTGTCAGGCCAGGAAGTTTTTCTTGTCAGAATCCATCTTGCAGATATATAAATTTATCATTCGTTTGTGCATTAAATACTGTTGCCATCTAGTTAGGTGCTCCTTCTATTCACCTCTATGTTCGCGACAAAATCCAAAGAAGGATCTGCAATGCAATCGATTCCAATTTGGCAGCTCAACTTCAGTCACTTTCTCACCAATGAGATGTGACTTACTGCTCTTTTCTATAAAATATTTTCATGGCGTCTGCTCTGCTGAGCTTATCTCCCTGGTGCCCTGTCTCCATGAATTTATTCAAGCTACTAGATGGGCATCTAGGTCCCACCCTTTTACAGTCAAAACAGTCAAATTGAACTGCCATTTCTACTCTGTTTCTTTTCTTGCACTCCTTGCCTGTGGGGCTTCCTTCTGCATACTTGCTACTGTGATAGCTACAATCTCCAAGAGTTTAAGTGCAACATCAATTACCATCTTTTATCTCCTTGATTTCCAGTTTTCTCTTATCTTTTCTCCAACGCCCCCCACCCGCACCTTGCTGTTTTTTTTGTATTTTTTTTTTTTGCTCTCCTCTCTCATTCAAACCCCCTGCATACCAGTGGGGTGAAATGTTTATAAAAAAAGGAAGTGTTCGTTGGTATTACTTTAACATCTTGGTATTGAAATTGTTTGCCAAAAATGCCTGACATGCCACTGAATACATTAATGTCTTATCAGTTTTAGTCTTTGTTTTTTTAGTCCATTTTTTTTTTTTATCTATAGAATTATAACAAAAATATGTCAGTAATAGTTGTAATTATCTTTAGGTTACAGATTATAGTATTTTTATATCACAAAAATATGAAAATAAAAATTAAATAAGAAAAAATATTATGTATAGTTTAAAAAAATGTTGCAACTGTCTTTAAGGCTGGCTTGTGCTAACCTGATTTCAGGAAACTGATTTTGGTTAAAAATTGTAGAAAAACATAACAGATAAGAACTAATTTTATAACAATACAGGAACTAGTTCTAAGATAACTTGTAAGTTTAGTAACTGGTTTACAAAAATTGGTTCAAACCAGCTGAACCACACCAGTGAATTTTACCTAGACACAAATTGTTTGAAAATGAGACAGAATAGATTGAAAATATTGAACATCTAAAACTCCAAAACAAATACAAATAAACAATGTCAATTTAAAAAATAAATAAATAAAAAAACTGCTTTTTCAACAGGTAATGCTTATACAAAGTCTAGATTCATACTCATTTACTGGAGAGAAAGTGGGTCTTTTGATAAGTAACAATTTTAATTGCATGTTAATTAAACATGCCTTGATTTTTATTGGTTTGAGTGATAATTTTTTTTTTAAGAACACAAAAGACCAAAATTTTGGGATGGTTAGTTATTAATTATAAGAGATAAAATACTGAATAATTTTTTGTTAAAACTGTCTAAAGTTCAATCGTCTAAAAATTTCATTGAAACTGACAGTTAACATGCAGTGTTTCTTCCTATGTCCATATATAACTTATTTGTTTGAACATTATTTTTAATTGATACTCATATTTGAGTAGATATTTGTAGTATCGATTAAAAATAATGATCAAACAAATTAAATATGTCAGTTGTTAAAACTATTATATATATATATATATATACACACACACATATGTATACACTTATATACATGCATACATATAGACACACATATACATACATATATTTCATTGAAAGATTCTAATTACAAAAAAGTTCCTTTTTATTTATAAAACGTTTGCTTAATACTTTTATATACACACACACATATATATATATATATATATATATATATGCACGTATACATACATTTTTATATATAACACATCACTTAATAAATCCTGGCCCTGACATATAGATGGCACTACTAATAAAAAAATCCATATGATTTTTATTAAGTACTAACCTTCAAATAGCCTGTGACAAAATTTGGGGCTAATCAGATTATTAGTTTACAAATTAGTTATTTAAGTGAAGCAAATAATCAAAGTGCTGCAAATTATCAAAACAATGGAGAAATATGAATTTTGTGTGTGGATAAAGCTTTGCTTTCTGATGAGAAAAAATACTGTTCAAACAAAGCAATAGCTTTGATAAGTTTTATTCGAACTCTGTTCCATCAGATACAGCAGTTAAGAGGTGGTATGCTAACTTTAAATGCAGCCATACAGATACAAATGCTGTATCAGGTCACCCAAAATCAGTAGTTGTCCCAGGAGAATGCCAAAAGAGTCCACAAACTTATTTTGGCTGATCGTAAATTGAAGTTGCATGCGATAGCAGAGGCGTTGAACATGACAGAAGACAGTGTATTCACCATTTTGTATGAACATTTGTCAATGAGAAATCTGTGTTCAAAGTGGGTGCCATGTTTGCTTACAGTCAATCAAAAACAATGACACGTCAACAATTCAGAGCATTGTTTGCAACTGTTTCAATGCAACAAGGAGTTTTTGCATAAATATGTGACAATGTATGAAACATGGATCTACCACTTTACTCTGGGGTCAAATTGGCAATCAGCTGAGTGAACAGCAGCAGGTGAAAAATTTGCCAAAGTAACCAAAGATGCAAACATTAGCAGGCAAAGTTTGGCCTCTGTATTTTTGGATGTGCAAGGTATTTTGTTCATCGATTACTTTGAGAAAGGAAGATCCATCAATAGTGAATATCATATAGCATTATTGGTGAGTTTGAAGGAAGAAATCACCAAAAATGGTCACAAATGAAAAAGAAAAGAAGTGATCTTTCACCAAGAAGTCAGAAGTCGATTGCAACAATGGCCAAACTACATGAATTGCACTTCAAATTGCTTCCGCATCCACCCTATTCCCCACATTTGGTCCTCAGTGACTACTGGCTGTTTGCAATCCTCAAAAGAATGCTCCAGGAAAAGAAATTTGGCTCCAATGAAGAAGTGATATTGGAAACTGGGACGTATTTTGAAGCCAAAGACAAATCATTCTACAAAAATAAGCATCGAATTGTTAGAGAAACGTTGGAATCAGTGTATCATTCTAGAAGGAGACTATTTTGATGAATAGTCAAATTTTGCCTAAAAGTTGTTGTTTTATTAGTTAGGCTTGGAATTTATTGAGTGATGTCTTATCCACACACAAAGAAAAAAATTATGTATTTTGTTTCATGGAGTTACAACCGCTCTTCAGGAGACAATTTTCAATGAAGTCTTTACTGTATCTTTTATCTGCTTTTAGCTTTCATTACAATTTCTCAAAGTACTTTTCTTTGAAAGAATTTTAAATATTCTCCAGTCTTTAATTTCAACCAAATCCCAAAATCTTTAAAATTAAAGTAAAAGATCATTAACAGCACAAAACTTATAGTACAAAAATGTTTGAACCAAAAATATTTTTTTCTCACTCTTATGAGAATAATACTTAAAACTATTGATTGAAACAGGGTTGAGAAATCAAGACATTTTCATCTGAGGACATTCTTTCATGCAATTACAGCATTTAATAGTATTAGAAGACATTAAGAAAAATGTAAATATTACACTCTTTAATATCTGGCTGAATTTCCAAGATGAGGAATTATTATTACACACTGATTTAGTCAAAGTAAAGAAAGATCAGGACAACTATTTAAATAGGTCAGTGTATAATAATGTTTTTAATGTTCAGGTATTATGGCAAAGTTCAAAATGGTCAGCAATAAAACTTGAATGAGTTCGAGATGAGAAAATATATCATTGTGAATTTATCACTGCCTGATATTCTTGTGTGAGTACAAATTCTTATTCCATCAAATATTTAAATGCTACTAATAAAAAATACTTATATACATGTGTTGTGGTGTAGTGGATATTGGCTTGGAATGAGAAATTGGAGTCAAGTTCAAATTCCATTCAGATTCATTACATTCACTTATGCAAAAATTCTTCTCCCCAACCTATGGGTTAAATTGCAAAGAAACTGGGTACTGTAGCCTTGACTGACAATCAGTCTATCACAGAAAGAAAAAAGCAAACTACTGTGGGAAAATCTTTTGCCTAGCTAGTAAATGAAAGAGACATGATCACCCAAGTGTGTATCACGATACATGCTTGGGTGATCTTTCTGGTACTTAACTGACTGATACATGTCTATATATTTCATAGATCCTTAAGGTATTTACATTATTCAGACTATTGTCCTCGTCTTTGTTGCCATTTGTACGACTTTTCGGCTGTTGTATGCTCTGGTCTTCTTCAGGAGCTAGAAATTTTGAACAGAACCCTTTATTACAATCACTGGAGTATATCATCTTCATCCCTTTTGCGTAGAGCCTGTTTTTGGTAGTCCTTAAGACACATAGCCCAGTGGATACAGACGTTGGTTAGTTCCTGTGACTTGACCCAAAGAGTTGTGAGTTCAATACCAGGCTACAGCAGTGGTGAACAAGTAACTTACAGGATTAGAATGACTACCAAAAAGAGGCACTACACAAAAAGGATGGAGATGATATACCCCAGTGATTGTAATAAAGGGATCTATTCAAAATTCCTAGCATCTGAAGAAGGCTGGAACATACAATGGCTGAAACGTCGTATAAATTGCAACAAAGATGAGGACAATAGTCCAAATAATGTAACTACCTCATCTCAGAAATATAGACAAATCCTTAAGGCTTCTGCAAATGGTTAACCTTTTTCTTTGTTTGGCAAAGATTTTACAATGCTGTAATAATGTTGCCAGCATAGACTTTACACTCAATATCACACTAGATGATAGGTGCAGGGTCGATCTGGGGGTGACCTCCTAGCAACTGAGTGTAGAATCATATGTCCAGACTACCTGCACCAGGGCTTTAAATGTGAAAAACAACTGTGTCACAAGCAGTTATACAAATTCCATCCCAAGTGAGGAGAGGGGCAGTCTAAATCATCACAGATGAGAATGTAATGTTCATATTTTGGATAGGGTGACACAGGGCTGCATACACAATGACTGACAGTAATTAGCAAAGTATCACAGTGAAATAAAATTTAATGTTTAATATGAGAGATTGGCTCTCATATTTTTATTATTAATAACCTTCAGATTGTTATTTAAAATTTACTAAAACTATATCAACATGGATGTGCAATGTGGTTCAGTGGATATTGGCTCAGAATGAGAAATTGGAGAGTCGAGTTTGAATTCCAGTTGAATTCATTGCATTCAGTTATGTGCAAATACCCTGGGAAAAGGTATTAATCCATCTCTTCTTTCTCCAGGTATGAGCTAAATAGCAGGACAGATTGTGTTCTATACTCTTGGTCGACAACCAGTCTATTGCAGTAAGAAATGGCAACCTACTGCAGGAAAATCTTTTGCCTAATCAGTCATGGATTGAAAGAGATATGATTGTTAAAGCATATACCATGTATGGCACTTAACTATCACCTCGCCTGGAGGACAAAGGGGTTTGTGTAGAGTCAACACCCCTGCCTGTACAAAATACAACTTACAGAAGCATTGGCAAACCCCGTCGTCATTAGTGGCCTATGCTTCACTGGGAACAATGTGTGTGTGTATATATATATATATATATATATATATATAGTTTTAAGTTATCTGATTACAAAGTAAACAAGTATATTCAACTGAATTATATATGCAAATATTAAATCTGATAAAAAAAAAAAAAAAAAATTAATGTTCACTGTATTTATAAGCATGGACATATCTTATAAGATTGAAACTGGCTTACAGTGACACATCACATTAAAAACACTATATCTCCGAAGTTAAGCAACGCCAAGCCTGATCAATACCTAGATGGGTGACTGCTGAAGAATACCAGGTTGGATGTGTGGGTTGTGTATTGCCTAATCGCATGAAATTGTTAATCAGAGAGCTGAGTTCCAATTCCCATTGCATTCATTATATTCACTTATGCACAAATACCCCCCCCCCCGGGAAAGGTATGAATCCACATAGTGATATACAAGACTTACTAATTAACCTAAGTCATAATTATTGAAAAAAAAATTCTTACAATCTAAAACATTTTCTGGCTTTAAATAACCTACAGAGTATAGAAAATGAATGAATTAAAAAAAAATTTGGAACTGTATACCCTTTTTGATACAGTCAATGGAAATATTTAATTTTGAGTTTTATCAAATACATATTAATAACAGTAATATTTTAAGGTAGTCTCTTATCAAAATTACATCATAAACAAAATTTAACAGGAAATCCAAAAATCAATCCATTGAGAAGTTGGTAAATTTTTTTTTTTTTTATGACGTACAGAAAATGGAAATTCTTAAAGAATTTCTTTTATTTCAGTAGGCAGCTTTCATTGAACAAGTGATTCATAAAATACAAGAAAATATGCAGACAGATGAAAAATAAATTAAGCCTAACCATTGATAAGTATTTACTGTTGCCTTATGAACATTCCAGACAGAAAAATTAAGAAAAAAACAGAAAAAAATAGAAATAAAAACCCAGACATTCTGTAGTTATGTATGCATTCTAACTAAGAGTGAAATATTTGGCTACATATTCTTTGAAGAACATTGATTTACATATCAATACAGATAAGTAGGTAAAATAAATAGCATTGTTTTATCACTGAAACAGATACATATAGGTAAAGTAGATCAGACCTAGATGTAAAAAAAAGAAGCAGAGGGAAAATTTTATACACTTGGATAACCTCATAAATTAATATCATAATGCACTTACATATGGGCTTGTTGGTTGAACAGAGAATGTGTGAGAGTAAAACCAAAAAGGTACAGGTGAGAAGTGATGTGTCTCTTGACATACAATAAATAATTGGTAAGCGGATGGTGAGGGTCAGTTGAAGGAAGGCAACACAGGCAAGAAATTTACATGTATGTTTCATTAAATAGCTTACTGAACACTTATATATAAGGGTTGCTGAAAAGTTCTTGGCCTATTCCACTTTCCCCAAATTCTGACCAAATGCCCAAACAACATTATTTTTGGAGGGTGGCTAGTGGAAGGGTGTTCATGTTGGATTGAGAACTTCTCTGCAATGTCATTGTATTAGCTATAGGCATGTCAATATTATCGTATTACATTAGGGTGCGTGTCTAATATATAACAAAGATTGTATTTTGCTCAAAAAACAAGGTAATTCTGGAAAATGAGGCAAGCAGTTAAAAGAGTTTTGCAGAATTACATACACTCTTCATTGGCAAATTATCTCCTGAAGAATTAATGTCCATGAAACAAAACTCAGAGTAGAGAAAGTGAACAAATTTACTTATATTTTGTCTTATATATATGACAGAATGGATCCAGGAATCAACATTTCATGGTGACTGTCAGTTTTATGGCTCAATGAAATCTTCAGACCATGTAAAAAAACTGGCAATCATCATATAGTATTGATTTCTATGTTCACACTGTCTATGAAGATTCTGGTTTCAATATTGAACACTTTTTTCTCTTATAAATATAGCAAGTTTTAAAGAAAATATAAACACATACAATGGACCAAAAGTAATTGTACACATTTTTTAAAAATATTGTTTTGAAGATTATATATATATATATATATATATATATATATATAAACACTGTGTGTGTGTGAGATAGAGAAATTCTCTGCAATAATTATGATATGGTGTAAAGATACTACACTTTTATCTTAAGCAGATATGCCAATCCATCTGTAAATAGTAATAGTTTTATGGGTACTATGCTAGTCACATACACACACACATATATATATATATATATATATATATATTTATTAAAGAACAAATGTTCATTACTTACTTGCTACCCAGGTTTCAATCATATCGGCCTAATCAGGCAGTAAGGGCAAACCAGATTTCTTGATGCTTTTTTTAAGGCTGATATGGTTAAAAACTTGGTAGCAAGTACATGGTGAACATTTTGTTTCTTTAATAGATTGTTGGCTCTACATTTTAAGTTCTTTTGATTGTGCATTGAACACTTTTTGAAATAATTGTCTACTGGTTATATATATTTATTTTGAATTTATAACATAAATATGTTATAAATTCAATACAAAAATAGCCATTTTGTTTTAACACTGTCTTATCAAGTGATGATGTTGATTTCAAGTTGAAATTATTATTCGTTCTACTTTGTATTGAGCACTTTTTTAAGAATAGTGTTTTTTTTTTTAGCGGGGGTGGGGATACGGAATTTTATTCCATCCATACCTACCCTATACTTGGAGATATATATATATATATATACACACACACACACACATATATATATATATATATATACATACGAATGCATGCACACACTGACACACATGTATATATAAATAACTTTAAAAAGCAATATTTTAAAAAGACTAATCACTTTCAGGTCAGCCATGTGCATTTCTCTTTTTATAAAACTTTTTTGTATGTATTTTTGCTATGATTTTTCAATGTGTGTGTGTGTGTGTGTGTGTGTGTGTGTGTGCATATATATATATATATATATATATATGTGTATTGATGTAAGCAGGATAGGATTATAACTTCTTGAGGCCTCTGGTTTAATAAAATTATCACCCTCCCCACACCTATCCCAGTGGAGCCATACTTGCCAGCACATCTTTTGAATTTTTTTTTTTCACTCAAGGTATATTTTAGCAACATTTACATAGGTTGAAGTAAAATTATTTCAAATTCTTTAAATAAACCAGAATAGCTATATTTTTTTTGTCAATAAAATTAGTCTTTAAAAAAATACAACTATTTTACTATTTATTGCAAACCAAATTAGCACATATTTCAACCAAATTGTAGAAATAAAAAACAGATCTTTTATAACTAGCATTATAACAAAGCAATCCAAATAAATGTTTGTCATATTGATATCATTTTTAGGTTTATGAAACTACTTGGAAGTTATAACATCTAGAAAATTTAAATTATTCTTTTAGAAAAGCTTCAGGGGCCTTAGGCTGCAGCATATACTAGCCTAAAGGATAATCTGTTCCTGGGCCCCGGGCTACAGCCTATACTAGCCAAAAGTATAATTCAGTCCTGAATGTGAGTATTTTAAATCTTTTGTATACATGTGTGCACACATTTCCATTAAAAAAAAAAAAAAAAAGTATAAATGTGTATGTTTGATAGAAGACCAGTTTTCTAAAAAGAAATTATATCTGTTCACATGCATTCAGATATCTTTATTCAGAAATATGTGTGCATCTATTTACTGCAGTTTTCATGTGTGTATATTGCATTTGTGCTAACAACTGATGTACTTCAATTGGAAGGAGGGTATATAAGTAATTGTGTGTTATACACACCAAATATTAAATGCTTGCATGTGTATATACTTAAAAAGTAAAAAAAAAAAAAAAAAAAATGCATTGATTTTCTTTGTTAAATGCCAAAAGATACTAAATTCTTACATGTGATATTTAACAGTTCCATTCTCCCCTTTGACTTACACTAATGAACCGTTCATGGGGCAGACGGAAGGGATGTGGAGGAAAATTCACAAATAAAAGGATCTTCAGGAGCCCGTGTTTTGTAGGGGTCAGGCAGCAGTTAAAGACAATGATTGTAAACATAACTCCAGACGGCAGCCTGGGAAAAAGTAAGCAAGGTGTTTAATTTTTATATTCATTATTTAATTGAATCTCAGAGCTTGTTAGAAAAACGGTTATTAGAAAAAATAAAATAAAATGAAATAAAAGCCACAATTTTTGTTAATAACAACCAGAAGATAAAAAAAAAAAAAAACACTTTGTCCTTGAGGTACATGAAATGTTTGACAGTTTTATAAGGAAACAAAAACCACAGAAATATTGAAATGTTGCGATATAAATTTGTACCATTGTGTAAAGGATGTTTCCATATATCATTGTAGAAAGTTTGCAGTTTATATTGATTCATTCTCATAACATTCTGACTGTCAATTGCTGAACTTCTCTACAGATGGACCTGATTGAATTAAGGAATAAATGCGAGATTTTGGTATTCTGGAAAGCAAACAAGACATTAATAACTGCACAGAGGTAACTTGTCTGACCACAAGATAATCCATCATTTGTTTGCATTCAATTAATTAGAAAATGAATGTATGCATGTCAAGGGGATATAATTAACAGATTTTCACAAATATATAAATACATGTAGATCACATGTAGCCCAGAGTTAGCACTGTGTGATAAGCTACATGTTAAATGAAGTGCTGATGTTAGAATTGGCAAGTCCAGTAACTAACCTCTTAGAGCATTTCACATCAAGACTAAGAAAAGAAATCAATAGGTTAAGAGAAAGAACAAATATACTTAAGTTCCACACACTATAAAGCCCATTATTGAAATCAAGAAAAAAAAGAGTCCTCATCTCATCTACTGAATGTAACATATAAAGAATTGCCTAAATATAATATTATGGTCAGATCAGACTTAGGCCTGATACTGGTAACATGTAATCCAGTACAACCTGCTATATGGACGGGTGGTTGGCGTCTAAACCAGCTTCCCTACTAGCTTTTCTACTGGTGAAGAAAGTGGCATATCACTCACCACAAGACGTAAAATAAGACTTGTCAAAAAGACTACCATGAGTGTCTGAGTTGGATGTCAGGAAAAGCATTTGGCCTTGTTAAATATTGCCTCAAATCATTATAACAAATCCTCTGTCAAGCAGGACCCACCTTGCATTGTGCGAGATTAATCCCTGCCCTATCTCAACAAAAAACATGGTTATGTATGTACGTAGTGCACAGTAAGTGTTGGTAATATTAAAATAGTGCTTGTTGTAAAATAACAAAAATAAAATTCATACTAATAATAAATATACATTTATTTCTCAAAATGCTGAGGAATAAATGTATATTTATTATTATGAGTAGACATCTCCAAATGAATAAGAACAAAGAATAAAATTGCAACATTGAAAATATTAATTTAAAACAGTGCTCAATATAAAACAGAGCAATGAATATTATTAATTATTACGCTAGAACATGAACTACCATAAAATTTGAATCTAAGTGTGAATCTCCCGTAGAGGCCTGAAGAGCAGGAGTGAAACCAGATGTTTTGCTTTTTAAAAAATGTTGTGTAATATTAAGCTACACACTTTCATTAATTAGATTTTGTACCTATAAAAATATCTTTAAATACCACAAAACTGTACGTTTTGTTTCAACATTGAAAGATCAATGTCTCATCAGGTAGTTAACAATGATGGTTATAATCATTGTTAACTATCTAATGAGACATTGATTTTCCCATTGTCAAAACAAAATGTACATTTTTTAGCAGTTTTTCACATGTTCTAATGTTATATATATATATGTGTGTGTGTGTGTGTGTGTGTGTGTGTGTGTGCGCGCCCACAGACACACACACAGCATTAAAAAAGTATCAGATTTTATTTTTTTCCCCACCAAAACTAATGATTCAAGAGCAAAATTCTTTGGGTTAAGCAACACTAACCTTCCTACAAACACATGAAAATTTTTGAGACATAAGCCCACACCAGTTTCCAGCTGTTGCACCTAGAGTCAGTCAGTTAAGTGCCATACGTGATACACACTTGGGCGATCATGTCTCAAAAGAGACATGACTGACTGGGCAGAAGATTATCCCACAGTAGGTTGCCATTGCTTTCTGCAGTAGACTGGTTACCGACCAAGGCTATAGAACCCAATCTGTCCTGTTATTTAACCCATAACTGGAAGGAATAGATGAATTAATACCTTTCCCAAGGGTATTTGCGCGTAAGTGAATCCAATGAATTCGGCTGGAATTCGAACTCGGCTCCCCATTTCTCATTCTGAGCCAATATCCAATGCACCACAATGCATACTTACTGTACAGATACATAATGCATGCTTGTCAGATTTTTGTTTTCACACAAGATGACCAAACACATCATACAAAAATACTGCATCAAGTTTTGTAAAAGGTTTGGTGATACTCAAACACAAACCACCCAAAATATTCAGTTGGCCTTTTGCAATGATGCTATGGGTAAAACTCAGATCAAGGAGTGGTACAATCAAACATGGCTGCACTTCAGTGCAGAGCATGGAATTTTTAGAAACAAAGAGCTAATTGAGAATGTTCACTAATTAGTCATGGAAAACTGTCATGTAACAATCCAGAAAATTGTTTACAAAGTGGGAATAAGAACAAGATCAATGCATTCCATTTTAACAAAGGATTTGTGCATCGAGAGAGTGTCAGCGAAATTTGCATGCTTATTCTGTGCACAGAATCCAAGATCTCCTGATTGAGAACAAAACACCACTTGTTCAACAAGCTCCCTATTCTCTATACTTGGCACTATGTGAATTCTGGCTATTCTCCAATCTGTAAATCATACTGAAAGGGAAACAATTTGAGTCATGAGAGAAAATTATGAGAAAAGTAACAAGAGTTTTATAGCATTCCAGAGGGGTTACCATCAGTGGCAGAACCACTAGAACTGTGTGAACTCCCAAAAGGTGCATTTTGAAAGTAATTAAATAAAATTTGTAAAATATACAAAATTGATTTTTTTTTATGCACATGGGTTGGGTACTTTTTGAACATGCACCTCCTATATATATATATATATATATATATATATATATGGACACTAAGGTCAAACCAAGAGCCAACAGTCTGTTTCATGCGATCATCAGGACATCATTATATTATTATATAAAAGCAGTCCCTCTCACTAGATTGAACACAATAGAAATACTTGATCTTTTTCCAAGACACAAAATATATAGTTAACAGATCCCCTTGAGACTGACAGCAAAGCTGGGTTTTAACAACATGCACAGATCCACAAGTTACAGACAGAAGCCAATTTTACCTTATTACAAAACTACAATATTGTACAATGTTGTACATCTAGAGGCATTTTTGGAGTTGGAATAAACAAACTTTCTACAATGGTGGTATTGGGACAGGGAGGAAAAAAAAATTCATTTTCCACTTTTTATCATATTGGAAAAAAAAACAAAACAAACCCATTGTACCCAAGGGTGGGGGGGGGAAGAAAAATTGGTATACATGGCAGTCTTCTATTTTGTTTTGTGTTGTGTGGGGATATATACAAGAAAGGTTCTAAAGAAAATTTCAATGTTTGGTAATGTGGTCAGATTTTTCAGCACTCCTTCGTGTGTGTGTGTGTATATATATATATATATATTTATTATGTATATGTATACACATTGTACTGAGGATGCAATCACATAATATAAAACACTCCCTTTGCCTGTGAACCATATAAAACAAAATTGACTTGTCTCCTTTGACTTTGTCATCATAAAATTGATAACTCAAAAAACATGGTATAGCTCTAGCTATATTTTTCTTCAGAAGTTACTGAAATAATTGACCCATTTAAATTTCTCTCACTCTCTGCTTGGACTTGACTGAAGAGGAGGTGAGTTAGAGAGTTTCTGGGGGAACCCAAATTCTTGGGTTTTCACATAGCGTCAGAAGTTCATGGGTACAATGAATTAGAAGACAAATATGAACATACTACATTAACCAAAATAAGTGTAAAAACTTTGGCGTGGCAATATTAACCAAATTTTAAAAATATAAACAATCAAACATAATTTTCTTATAATTTAGTTTATAACAGGTAAATTTTGCTTTTCATAAGGATTACAGAAGCTCTTATAAATTCAAATTTAAAGTTTATAATACTTTTAAAAACAATATAATACTTTTTACAACATGAGGTGCAGATTTAGGGCTGGATTTGTAGATGGCTGAGAGATAAACAATTGGTTATTTCACTGACAAGAGAAACGAAAACACAACCTGCTTTAAAACTTCAGACTATTCAATATGGAACCAATTTACAACTGAATTGTAATTGATTTTTTGGACAAGCATTGAAACTGCTATATGATGTGTTATGGTTATGTACACACAGCCAAGGTATTACACATTCGATAGCAGTTGAGTGTCAGTGTTTCAAAAACCAGCCATTTACAGTGAGCTGCTTAGAATGGGAGTGTATTTTATAATTATTTTCATTTAAATTTTTGGTATTGAATTTCATGTTAGCAAGATTTCATATTTGTCAACCAAAATGTATCAATAAAGTTTTTTTACAATATGTCAAAAACTGGAAAATGATATCCAGAAAATCGTTCTTAATATTAACAATTGGCAGAGATTATCATCAGACACAGAAAATATAGTTTGGAACCACCAAAAGAACCAAGTGATAATTAGAGAGTAATATGACGGTTTTTAGAAAAAAAAATCTTTTTATGTTAATGAACAGCAGTATGATTATAAATGCAGATATGAGTATACTTTTTATTTATTTTTCTGTTGGAGTGTGGTAGGAAAGACCTGCTTATCCCACCCTGCCTTATCTTATTTTGCCCCAAGGAGCTGAAAAAGAAGCTCACCAATGGGAGATAACATTAAATTTAAGAGTACTGTGAATAGACATAGAAGGGCAGGGAGCAAGCTGGTCAAAATTCATTCAGTAGTGGTGCTGGTGGGAGAGAGAAGAAGAATCCTGTATATTCTTGTATAAAAAAAAAAACTGATAAGATGGATCTTAAATATATTGGTGTAATTATTATCGGATGAAAATGCACACTCTTATATGAGTGGGGAGGAGTGTGAAAGAGGATGAATTCTCCTTCTCTTAAACAAGGTGGTGGGATAAAAATATGAGAGACATGGGAGAGGAATATGAGTAGCAAGGGATAGTGTGTATCTAGAGGGGGTAACAGATAAGCACAAAAGTGGCAGTTACTCTTTTCAAATAGTTACATCACATTATTTTTATTTTTTTTTATTTTTTACAGCATTTTGACATTTAGCCTTTTGTGACCAAATTGATCAAAGATCATATTTTTTTTATAACATTTTTTTTCAGTCTTCAATCAGTTCTGTTTAATTATTTCTTTTTTGATTTTTATAAAATTAATCTTTATTAGTATTATTTTTATAGTCATCATTTTTCTTTAAAAAAAAATTACTTATCTATTTTACAAAAACAAACTTATTTGGCCAACACCAAGCACACTGTTCAAGGTTTAAAACATGCAAAAAACAAAATTTCAAGAACATTTTGAAGAAAACTTAAAATTATGAGAGAAAGTAAAAAATGATTAACCTAATTTTATATTCAAAGGATCAACCTAACTGAATCAGTTTCGATCTAGTCTTAAGCAATGGTCTAATTGAGCTATTTTCAGGAAAGTAAATATCTACTATAATGCTTAAGAAAAATCCTCTTCATTTAAAATATTCCGAAATCCCGATTCAACTGAGATTGTTTATTGTCAGAGGTAGTTTTAGGAAAAAAAGTGCCTACCTAAAGATTTTGTATCAAGTAAATTTAGTTTCTTGTAAAGAGAATTACTTGAGGTCAAGATCAAAATGCTGGATATAAGTGACTGATAATCTTACACTAATTTTTCAAAAGTCAAATTTACCTCACATGATTTTGGTGACACATTTAATCTTCACTAAGTGCATAAAAAAAACAAACAAACAAAAAAAAAAAACAACATTCCCAATTACTCCAAATTGCCACATTTTCTTTTATAGCTATTATACTATCAAATATATTACTTGTGTGACTTGATCTCCAACACCTATCTGAAGACCAAATATAACCAACCATTAAGGGAATTCTTATAATAGGCTTTACCAAAACACCAATATTTCATCAAAAGGTAGCTTTCTACAAGTAGCAATACTCAGAAGTGAAAAATATTTATTGCATGAATACTAATGATACAAAATTAAGAAATATGTTCTAAAATATTTTAGTTACTTTTTTCTTTTTATAAAGGAAGTGCAAGTGATGTAATTTTTAGCAGCTTGTAGCAAGAAATCACTGAACTGAGATCAAATCCCAGTCAAGTTCTTTACATTCACTTTCATGCAAATATTCTTGGGAAAAGATATAAATCTATCTCTTTCCCCAGCTACAAGTTAAAAAGTACAGTCAACTGGTCCAGGATTGGTTGGCAATCAGTCTTAGAGAAGAACAATTCTGAATTTGAAACCAGTTGGGTATGTGGCTAGCAACTCTATCCCATAAAAAAAATGGGCTTGTAATTTGGAAACCACAACAGCATTATCTAGGGTGTTGAAAACTAAGACTATACTCCATAGTGGAATTTTACAGGAGTCAAGTGGGTTTCTTTTTGTAGTTGTCAGATGCAACAATGATTTAAGTTTCTAACGTTATTTTTACAGCATAAAAGAGACTAGAAACTAATATATAAAAAAAAATTTTTTTCATCCTGCCTTTTTTTGTTAAAGTTAAATGGAGGGATAAATTAACTGATGGTATAAATAAGAGCTCAAAAGTTATATTAAAAACAAACAAAATATAAGAATGTCCTCACAATTTATCAAAATATCCTTTAGCTATGGTTTAATATCTTTTAGCCATCAAATACACCCAAAGAAAGTTAGTGTGTTGGAAAGGATTTGTTTCGATTAGAAGAATTAAAGACAAAAAAAAAAAAAATGCAGGATTTTATTTTGGATTTTAAAATGTCAGATATTTAAAACCAAGTTCATGCCACATAAAGCAAATGATAAAGAACATGCATGAATTATAATAAAATTTAATATTGCAATCATGACAATAATGAAAAGAATAGGAACCAATTTAGAATTTATCCAGAGCCCAAGTAGCAAAATAACTATTCCAATTTTCTATTAGTATACTATATTATAAAAATTATCCTTCAATTAATATTATAAAGGATAATATTTAACTTATTAAATTATTAATAATGATTAATAAAATTTTCTTTTTCTCATTCTTTCATACTCAGTAACCACTTGTGTCTTAGTGCCTTTATTGCCTTGCTTGGAATGAAATGATTAAAAAGAAACATCCAAAACTAGCCCGGTTCTTCCTCTAGGCATTTTTTTTTTTTTTGATGAAGGGATCAACTGGACGCCCAACAAGATTAAAAAACAAAACTTGTGAAAAGGGTGGATGAACCTACTTGTAGGGTCAATGTCCATTCAGGACAACAAGGTAGACTGGGTTCCATAGCTATAGATGCAGTTAGTATGGTGATTACATAGCATCACTGGGCAGAGTGCTGTCTTGAGTGATGTCAACTGCCAGTTGGAGGGTACTCTAATGGAATCAATGGCCACATGTCCAGGACCAAGAAAAGCTTTCAGGTTGGAGGGGACATTGGCTGTTGTTTGACTGGAAAGAGATGGGCTTCACCAGGTCTAACTTGCCAAAAATATACTACACCTGAATGAATACAAGTCTAGCTTTTGAGATATATATATATATCTCAGCATGCAGTGTGGGTATAGAAGAATCCAAAGGAGTATCCTGTACATACAGTGGTATGATAACTCTAAGAGAGCTCTAAACATATATGTATATAAATACATATAGAGCAAATATAAGAAAAATTAAGGCAGACACATTATTTCATGGTGAATCAGGGGTATAGACCTATTTCAGGTGAACCATCATCAGCTTCCGTCTATTTTACAAAAGATTTTACACGAATGAGATTCACAAAGACCTAAAAAAATGAATAGAAATAAGTCGCTCCCTTAAAGGAGAAAATTTAAGAAATAAATAGAGATAATAAAGTTTCTGATTTACCTATTAGTAATTAAAAACACCCGCACAATATATATATATATATATATATATATATATATATATATATAAAATGCATATGTCTGCAAAAGAGTAGCTGGTGAGGAGCGGCCTCTACTGGATAGTGCTTTCATGGGGGCAGCACTTTTGTGTCTGCTGTAGGCTATAAGCCTTTATAGGCGGTATTGAAATAAAAGTGGTTTTAATGTTGGAACAGTACTTACAGTTGAAGGATCTTTTCAATTTTAAATAATTTAAACTATGGCATATATCTTGGCTTATTACTCACTCTGCAAGTTAAATGGCCCTCTCTTACCAAAAAACTACTTCAGCTATCTCTCTTTACTTTGACAAACAAGTCAAAAATCTCTTCAAGTGCAAAAACAAACTTTTACTAACATTTTTTTGTTAAGACATTTCATTCTTGTGTGACAAAGAAATAACTTCGAGATTTCACTAACTTCATGAACTTGAGAAATATGCAGTTCTTACTTCGTTGAATCTTTTAGATGATAAATATGTAAGTCAAGTAAATCATGGTGACATTAATAATGGCATGTTCCTCATTAAGAGAAAAAAGACTTCAGAATTTTATTGCTGTTGCTGCTATTAAAGATGGAATACAGAAATGGTAAAAAGCCCTCCTTGAAACTTTGCAGTTTATTCAAAAGTATAATCTCAAGAACTGTTCCAAATATAGTAATAATGCAGCAGATTTTCCACACAATTGCTGTTAGTGTTAATACTTGTGAGAGAAATTTTTCAAAACTGATCAATAATTACTTAAGATCTATGAGCACTTTGCAGTTGAGAAAACTTGTCATACTGTCTATAGAGTGACAATTAACAGATGAAATAGTTTTTGATGATGTCATTGAAGAATTTGCCAACAAAAAGCAAGAAAAGTTACTTTGTAAAAAGTTGTAATTTTCATTTCAGAATTAAAGATCTTAATTTTTAACATTTTTACCTATAAGTTGTTTTTGCTTTTTAACTGTTACTAATAAATGCTTGGTTTGTATTTAAAGCATATTATATTTGAGTATGTGAAAGTAATATCATAATGGTACACAAGCAATATAACTTTAAAAGTGAGTTACTATGCAATAGGCATCTTTTGTGAGGGGCAGCAAACTTAAGGGATACCTCAGGCAGCAAACACTCTAGCTATACCACTGCATGTGTGTGCTCAGTAATTAAAAAGTTGTCTATGCATCATCAACCCACACACCATTTGCTATAGGACTACCAGAACAAAATCCTTGAAAATGGTCAATGGAAAGATTTAAAAGTACTTGGAACAACCAAATCATTTGAGACAATTTCTCTAAGCACTATGTTTAAAAAAATAGAAATCTTTTGTTCGCATGCAAATAAAACACACACAAACAAAAAAAAAAAATTAACATAAGTACATTTTCAGTCATTTTCAATGAAACATGTATTAGAGAGGGATTGCTGGATAAGTCTACATCAAAATCAACAAATTTTACCAGATTTTAGGAAGTGTTCACTACCCAGTTCGTAGAGCACTATTCATATTGTCTTCAAAAATATAACCATACCAAGTGACCACGAGTTTATAACAGATGTTCCCAATCTATTTTTTTTTTTTACTCACGGACCACTTTTACTTTTAATTTTTTTAGAGTCAACCTCCAGAACCATTTAAGGAAAAGCTTATCTTTACTAATACATAAGTTAAGCAATTTTAATATAATCTTCCTTTATATATCCTTCTCAGTTATTATTCAACTTTTATAATCAAAACATCTGGTAGTAAAAAAAAAAAAAAAGACACTAACTTACATTGCTTAATCTTGTTTTATGCTAATCTAAGAGCTATTATTCTATTTTTAGTATTTTAATATGGTGCAGATTACTGTAGAAATTTCAATTCTCAGTTGTAACAACCATTCCAAAGTGAAATTGCTCTATGGACCACAAAAATATTACCACATACACCCCACTCCCTTAATTTGCTAGTTTTTAGTGCATGGATTCCCAAGGGTGCACATGGACCCCAGTTGAGAATGTTTTATAATGTTAAGCTTAATCTGCCACAAAGCTAAGATAGTTGGGTACTTGGCTTGGATCAAACTAATTACATAGTAGCAATGATTTGTTATAGTTTATTAGTCAATATTACTTATGCGGCACTAGTGATCACCAATATGGATCAATTTACACTTGTCTACAGGTTATGAAAATGAAAAAAATGAAAAAGAAAATTATGTTTAAGTTTTGTAATTCTTTTAAAATTTTCTATACAGAAACTAGGAAGCAATAATTTTTTTACTTAAATAATTCTTGGAGATCTATTGAAAATGTTCTTCTTGAATAGGAAAAAGAAAAAAAAAATTCAAGAAGACCCTTGCCGACCAGATAAAATTACCAAAGTTTTTGAGCTACAAACATTAAAATACCACCAATAATTTAATGTTAAGAGATTTTGTTATATTTCAAAAATTTGTAAAAAAAAAAAGAAAGAAAAAAAAATCTCTTGAAAAATCAGCAAGAAATAATGATGACAATATGTTTTTTTTATGTACAAATGTGTTTATAGAATGTTATTTTTTGGTCTTTTAAAAATACATAATTTTTTTATTATATTCCTCCTATTAAAAATAATGACTAACAATACAATCATACACATAAAATATTCTAAAACTCTTTCCAATTAAACCTTTTAGCAAAGTTCAACAGGTTTTTTTTTATTGAGAAAGTTATTTTTTTTTTTACTATACTTCATACTGCAAGTTAGCCTCATTTAAAATTTAACAGCATAACGCATAATCTTAAAATTTAAAAAATATATGTATGAAGTAGAGAGTTAATTTTTTTTTTTAAAAAAAGAATATTCAACATATTGTCCATCCTAAAGTGAAGTAAACACTATTCAACCAGTAATGTATACAGGTTAATTTAGAGTCATTTCCTAATTGTTTTATCCCAAATTCTTAGCCAATGTATTTTCCAGCCATCCTCTGGTGACTGTTGTATTTTGTGATGTTAAAATTTTGTTTGTGTTTCTATTTCTATAGAAGTCCTATCATGTATGGCTTCTTTTAAGCTTTTGGAACTATCCTTTTCTGACCCATGCATAACATTCCCAACAAAGACAAGGTGAATTTCACTAGCATTAACTTTTTTGGTGTTATTCCCCAACCCCTAAAAAAAAAAAAAAAAAAAAATTAACATGTGTTTCAAATCTCAAATTTATGTTTTGTGTTATTCTGATCAGTGATCCTCATATACATTAAGCATTTGTCTCCTGCCTTTTGATCAAATGACTTGAGTATAGCATAGATGCTGAGTCCTTCAACTAATTTATTCTTCATAGTTGTAAATTTGTTTAATACATTAGCTATATTTGATTTTAAAGTTTCTCTGCAGAGTTCAGATTTCTGATGTTCCTCAAATTTTATTTTCATGAGGCAGCAATTTTGCTTTTGTATTCTCTGCCACAACTACATGGAATGTTTTATATACAGTTCTTGGACAAACAGAATATGTGAACTATATGAATTTGAATACTGTCTTGTACAGACTGAATATTCTCTATCATACATGGTGAAGTGTTTGTAACTAATTTTTTTTTTTTAAACTGTGAATATGTGTGAGTGTCATTAACCAAGATCTGCAGGTACAACATTCCTTGCAGTTGTGGTAAGGAGTAAAAAGATAAAACCAGTCACCTCTCTTTCCTCCCCACAAAATAAAAACTAGAGAAATATTAGAAATCTCAACTCTGTAGAGAAAATTCAAAATGAGGTATAGTTAACAATGTGTGAAAGAAAGCGATGGGCCTGAGAACAAACCAGGAATTTGAGATGAAAAAAAAAAAAGAAAAAAAAAGTTTACTTTGGAATATAACCCCAAATTTGAGAGTGATTGTGAAATTCACCTATTTATTAGTCACCAATTTAATGTATCAATCAGGAAAGGACAGTTCCAAGAAGCACTGAATGTTATGTACATGGGATGGAAGCATATTATCTTTAAGACCTTTATTTAACATTACAAAATATAACAGTAGAGGATGGTGGGAGAGTGCATTAGCAAAGGATTGTGATAAAAATAATAATGGTAATGAAATTTGAAACTGATACACTATGATTAAAACATACCTCAAAATAAACAATTTTTTTTTTTTTTTTTTAAATCCAAACAAAAGTCTTATTGGCAATTCCATTCTTTACAAAAGTTTAATTTTTTTTTTCTTTCTCATTGGTAAAATTTAAATGCTTTAAACTTCACTTTAGGATGTGTGCCTTTGAAAAATTCTTCTAAAAAGAACCATCAAATCTCCCCATCTCCTTACAGGACATGAATCACAGAATGTTTTATATAATACAGAAAAAATTTAAAAAAAAAAAAAAAAAAAAAATGAAAAGAGAAAGAAAACGGATGATATTTCATAGCAATTATATCTAATGTTAAAATTTGTTTAGTAATGTGACCATATAGTCAGAATGTTAATTAGGTCGATAGCAAACTGGCTAATCAACACTGGATACCAATCCATTACTATATATATATATATATATATATATATATACTAACATTTTTATTTAATGTTGGCTGCTTCTCTTTTATTACAATAGTCTCCAGAATTTGGAGTCTTTGTTTATAGGACACAATGCAAATTCTGGATGGTGTTATATTAAAAGAGAAGCAGCCAACATTAAATACAATTTTTAGGGGATAATACCAAAAATTCTAGAGGCTGTTGTTATATTTCATGCCTCATTGAAAAAGAACAGGCATGTCTGAAAATTCCGACTTTAAAATCTTTCTCTTTGTGCTTTAATTTAGTCAAAATGCTAGTATATAATAGATATCATCAATCTTATTTTAGATATTGTTAAAATTTTGGGGGGGGCTTTTTATTCCTCAAATTTCATTAGCTGGCCTATTCAATGTGTGTGTGTGCTTTTAAGAAGCATTCTCACTGAATCTGTCTTTAGAATCTTTATAGATATGGGAACTAGTATATATATATATATATAAATAAATAGATAAGCTATATTAGGGTTGTTTATTTCTCAAAAAATATCTATTAGACAAAAACATCGAACAATATCAAAGTTGAAAACTCAACAATTCAAAAATATCATGATCATATCTACAAAAAGCTATAAAGGAAAAGTAAACTTCTAAATACTTCTAGGCAGTGTAATACTATCTTATGTTCAACTTGGACATTTTTATTGCTAATGTTTAAAAAATAAAAATAAAAATCACAATTTGTAGATCCTGTCTTTGTTCTTAACTAAAACAGTATTTACTATATTACTATTTAAAAATTTTTTTTTTCATATCTTAATCCATTTTTACATCTAGTCTAAAAAAGATTTACCTAACACTCGTGTGTGTGTATGTAAATTTGTAAATGGTCACTATTTTAAAAGTTATGAAGTCAATTTTGGGAAAAAAAAAAAACAAAAAAAAAAAAAACAATTTTATTAAAAATGCATGATTGAGCAAAAATATTTTGATGATTTTTAATTATTGAAATTAATATCCATAAAAGTTTTAAGAATTCAGTCATTATTATTGGTTGGCACATTTTAATATTAAGTGCAAAAGTTGGTTTTGTTAGATCCAGGTTATTATAAAAAAGAAAAAAAGGGGGGCTTCTATAGATGATTTTTCAAAATATTTATATTAAAAAATGTTTATAGTGTTTTTTAGTATTTATTTTTTGCTATCTCAAAACAGCTTTTTGAAAGAATTAATGAGCCATATTGTCATGACAGGATATGATATAGAACATTTCTCTAGGTTAAAAAAAATATCCTTAAACTAAAAATTCCAGAAATTTTAACTGTCTTCAACATCAGCTCCCAAAAATTAATGCTACTCAAAACAGTATTTGTGCCAATCAAATACGTTATATATATATATATATATATATATATATATATATATATATATATATATAAAAAATAATAAATTTATTTTTAAATCAGTCTCGAAAAACCCACCGAGTATAAATGCGGAGGGGAAAAAAAATGTAAACAAAAAAGAAACGAACTAAGTACTTGAACATAAGTCAAAGTACTTGTCGAAAGAAAAAACCCGAGACGAGAACCCTAACACAAAAGCGCTCAATACAATAGCAGAGCAAACAAATAAGTATAAATCTAACCTAGAGCCAAGGACATACCTAGGTTTCACCTAACAGATCGTCAGGGCAAGTCAGATTGCCCTGACGATCCGTTAGGTGAAACCTAGGTATATATATATATATATATATATTAATGTGGCCACTTTGCTGAGCAGTGTTATTTCAGTCATGCCAACTTTGAAGTTTTGTGAAGGTATTATTGTGATGTCTTCACTCTTCAGGCTTTGTTTTTTCTGCTGTTGACACTACTATTTTTATCTTGATATCAAGCACTTTATGACAAAAAACCTGCTTGCCTAAAATGCCTATCACAAAAAAAAAATTTGGCACTAATCATCATTACAAAATAACTATATATGTATATATTCTCAAAGAGAAACAACTCTTTAACCAACTGTTGTCTCCCTTGAATTCAGGTAAAACTACTTTTCTATTATAATGGGCATGAGCCAATTATGTGAGATTAGAATAGATACATTGTATTTTTAAAATTATCCTTATCTTTCTTTGTAAATTTATATTGTGATGTTTTAGCAAGTAATCTAAAAGCATGACCTGACAAAAAAAAAGCATAGCAATCAAGGCAAATAGAGAAATTAATTTAAAAAGAGGCTAAGATCAATTTAAAAAATAAATACATAAATAAATAAAGGACAAGTATGCCATTAATAAACTATCAGTGTCTCTGTGTTTTAGTTTTTCTTTTTGCTTTTGTTCTTTCACTGAATTTATGAAAATGCCGAAAAAACAAACATAGATAAGTGATTTGAACAGAATTTGGATTGGTGGGTCATTTTTGAATGGGGAGTTTTTAAAAATGTGGAAACAAAAGAGATGGAGATTATGAGGACACTTGTGATTAAACAATAAAAAGGCGGCTTTCTTTTTGCAGTCACCCCCAAGAAGGCTCCCACCTCATCACATAAGAATGAGTGTGCGTGCATGTGTGTATGTGTGTTTATTTATATCTGGAAAGAGAAAGTGATATAGATATGAACCATTTGCAGTAGGAAGACCCTAGGGAAAACCTTAAGGTCAGTGTTGCTGATACCGGCGGGAGTCACAATAACTCCGGCGGTCAGTGGCGCTGAGGATGGACTTGACACTAAAGTCAGTGTGACCCCCTCCACCTCCTCCACCGCCTGAAGTCTGGCAATGTGAGAACCCAGCTGGGGTCTCCTTATCTTGTTCTGATTTCTTTTTCAGTTCATTATCCTTTGTTGTGATTTGGTTTGTGCAGCAGCTAGTTATGGTGCATTTAGAACCACTCCCCACACAACTTGTGGTTACTACTGTACTAAGCTGAGTCTGTTGTGAGTTGCCATTACTACCAACATGTTCACTTTTGTCTCCTGATGAAGTAGTAGTGATACTACTGATGACCTGGCCTGAATTTGTGAACACCGATTGGATGGTTAGGGTTTTGGTGGTTTGAGGCATGGACGATAATCCTGATGTACTTGGCTGATTAGGAAAAGAAACAGGAGTCTGTGCCAACAGAGGAGAGTCAGGTTTGATAAACATGGTGCCTTCAAATGCAAATTCGTTAGGAAGAACAGGCTTGATAAAGAGGCTACCTTCACAACAGAAGGTGTTCTCATCCTCTTCCTTCTTCTCTGTGCTTGAAGATGTCTTGGGCTTCTCTTCAGTGCTATCGACTTTGGGAGATGATGCTGGTGGTGCAGACCCGGGATGGACAGGCTTCCAAAGCATGCTGCCTTCAAACATGTAAGTGTTTGATGTACTGTTGACTTTTGGCTTGTGGCTAGTAGCTCCTGATGATGAGAGAGGAGCAGGATTAGTCGGAGATTTGAACTGAAAGTTGGACTTGCTCGTCTCTGTTGGGCTTGTTTCTTGTTTTACTTCTATTTTAGCATGACCATTACTGGAAGGTTTGACATCAACAAATGAAGGTTTCACATCTGCAGAGTTTTCTGCAGAAGGACTGTTCTCTCTTTTAATCAAGGTCTCAGTGTTTGCGCTCTGCCTTTTCTCCATGCCAGAGCCATCATCATCAAGTTTAGGTTTTTTCTTCTGTTGGTCACCACAAGAGGGGTCTTGGGTACTGGTCACAGATTCTTTGTCCCGTTTACCACATGGTTTTAGATTGGCAGTCAAATAGATTGAACATTTAGTTTGATAAGTATGGTTGTGATATGTGTGGGGCTTGTTGGCCTGTGTTGTACAAACAGCAGCATATGGCTCACTCGGAGGCTCAGTTTTGATTGTCCGTAGCAATTCTGGACTGATAGTTTCAGACATGGTTGCTGGTATTTGGGACATGGTTAATTGGTGAGAGGCCATACAGCAGCACTGGCTGGATCTTGCAGCTGTCACATTGTTCATGTGGGTGGAGCCATTCCCTGCAGTTGGAATGGAAGTCTCCAGATTTTTGGTTTGAGTTGAGGGAGCCATTCTAGAATCTTCTAGAATCTTTTTATTACAATCAGGACACACAGTAATTTTCTCCCTGGTCAGTGCTACTGCACCTGTAGCTTTGAAATCAAAATCAGTTTCAGAAAAAAATTTGTTGCAGAGTTCACAACGGAGAAGATTGATATCGTTCGTTTTCTTGTGAGAGTTTGGAGATAATGAACCAACTTGAAAACTATGTTTTTTGTAAGCAGCGTGGTCAGAAAGAGGTAAGGAGACATATTTGTCACTGCTCATTTGGCTTTCTGTTTTGTCTCCCTGCTTGGTAGAACCAGTAAGAGCACTTGGGTGAGATGAGGGAAAGGTGCTGCTACACTGGCTATCAGGGCTGACCTGAGTTTGAGGGCCTGTGTTAATGGACTTATATTCACTGACCCTAAAGTCATCACGTTTTGGGGCAGAGCATGTTACTGATGTCTCGTCACTACAAGTACTTTTACTGGCCAATACATGACCATTAGGCGGTGTTGACGAGGTTGCCTCTTCTTCTAGTGTTCTTTCGGCCATATTCTTTATTTTTGTATCACTCATGACTAAAGAATTTTTGTCATGTCACAATAGATGACAATGTCCAATACTGACTGACCAGCATGTTCAGGTCAAGCCCAAATAACAAGCAGCACCAAGCATATGAGCACCAGTGAAATGGCAGTGAGTTGTCTAAAGGAAACGGCCAACATTTGAGCATGGTAGGTGATTAGGGCAGGTGACCATCGTGTACAGTCATGGTAGAGCTATGGGTAGGGAACCATGAAGCAAATGGAGCAGGGAGATAAAACCTGAGCAATTTTAAGCATTAAGAACTCAGTTGCTATTTTTGTCACAGAGGCACAAAGTTTTTTTGTTTTTTTTTCTACTACTCAGCAGGAGAACCACAACCAACGGATTTGATTTTGGGCGGCTTTATTAACCTGAAAATAAAAAGAAAACAAAATTAACATTTTTTTTTTGTTTTTTTTTTAGACGATTGAAAAACAAAATTCTGTCAAAACAATCTAAAGATAATGACCACAATGACAAAATGATTTGAAATTATCAATTACACAAGTAACTATTCAATTAGTAATGTTTCCATTACTTTCTGCTTGCAAACAGTTATCTGTTTATTTTGTCCATAATGCTTACATCAATTTCTGGCCATTGAATACACTAATGCTTTAATAGTAAAACGTTTTAAAATAAATCTCAGTCCTGGGTATGATGATAAACTACATCTGGAAGCAAAGCCACTGAGCAGAAGATTGAAGAGTGTGGAACCACTCCTTAACTACTGTTATTCCAAGTTTTGACAGCTAAAGCATCTTCACTATACACAGTCAGTCAGTTAAAGTGCCATACGTGATACACGCTTGGGCGATCATGTCTCAAAAGAGACACGACTGACTGGGCAGAAGATTATCCCGCAGTAGGTTGCCATTGCTTTCTGCGGTAGACTGGTTGCCGACCAAGGCTATAGAACCCAATCTGTCCTGCTATTTAACCCATAACTGGAAGGAAGAGACGGATTAATACCTTTCCCCAGGGGATTTGAGCGTAAGTGAATACAATGGATTCAACTGGAATTCGAACTCGGCTCCTCGGTTTCTCATTCCGAACCGATATCCACTAGTACATATCTTTTTAGATGCTTCAAAGGCATTTTTGCCTTTATGATAATAAAAAAAGCATCATGAGTCTGAAATTTATAATCTTTCATTTTCATAAGAATGGAAAATTTTAAACGTTCTTTCTCAAGAAATAGTTTGAAGTATGCTCTAATCAAGAGTGTAAACATATCTGTCAATAATTTTGATTTGTTCTAACATGTTAGAACATGAACGACTAAAAATCAGCATAAACTTTCTGGACAACCCAATATATATTAAAGCTTGCAGATGGCATTCAAGCATAAAAAAGACTGTTGATGCTTAGTATCGACAAGAGTGTACACTTATATTTACATATGCTCTATCTCGGATATTGAGCATTTTTGACTATAAAAATAGTACAACATAAACCTATATTTTATCATATATGAAAAATCTCTGAAGAAGCTTTAATAAAAGTGGCACATGTTATGCTGAGATACATTTCATACTTTGTCCCTTTACTTTATTCTATATCTTGTCAGATTTCAATCCATATATATTTATTCGTGTGTATGAAGAAAACAAGATGAAGAAAAACTATTCTTAGCCAAAGTGTTTCATTCTCTGATGGAAAGCAAGGTAGAATTTATTTTGTTGCACGTGTTTATATACAAAAAGTGAGGATATCATTGGTTTACCTTTGTATATAAACAATATAAACATGTGTAGGGGAACAAATTTTCTGGATTTGCAGAATTGTTAATCTTAAATTAGAATCTGGGTTTTTAATGTAATTTTCAATAATAAATAACAAATCATTTGATTTTTTTTCTTTTTTTTTTCAAAATTTAATAACTGTCTCTCCAATTTTGTTAAACATTTTAATAAATGCAACAATATTATGATGTAAATATTTTTCTTATAAAACCTGAAATTTAAGAACAAAAATGTTTACATAAAAAAGAAAAGTGGGTTATTGATTTTCTGAGAATATGTTGGCTAGTCTATTTTTAAATTTTTCTAAGAAATTGTGTATAGCAAATGAGATGAAAGTCAGAAAGCCACCAGTCATAGCGACCAAGATCCATTGTTATATTGGAAATGGGGAAGATAGACATTACTTGATGCCATATGAGAGAGATCAAACCAATAAGTTTAACAACTTCATTTCCTTTAAAGCTCCACACAATTTACAAATAAAAGATTCTAAACAACTTGTAACATTGTTTTATGAATATGAAAGAAAAGCAAATGCTATCACATGCCTATCATACAATTTAGAAGTGGAAAAAAAAAAAAAAAATTCTTCCCTAAAGATTGAAACTATGAAACGACTAGCTTGTCTAAGCTTACTGTCACAGTGATTCTCCTGGATTAATAATTGCATCATCTCCAGTGTTTCACCATTGCAAACAATAAAAAAAAAAAAGTCCTTTAATAAGATTAACTATCAATAATAATATTTTTTCATATTTTATTTATATTTTGTAATCTCAACCAGTTGTATGAATAAGCAACAAGTTGCTAAAGATTAAGAAGTGAATAAATCTCTTGGCTGGTCCTGTTTCTCTATTACAAAAAAAAGTGGGGGGGGGGGGGAATAACCCTAGTATCTAAAATTTGTGCTAAAGCCAGAGTAGCATGATTTCCTGATGACTTATGCAGAGGAAAATATATTATTTTGCAAATTGTTTCCATAGTGTTTACATTTTGAGGGCTGACACAAAGATCTCATTAAATCAAAAAGTCTTCAAAAAAGTCAACTCAATTGAAACAGAAGACAATCACATCTTTGTAAAGAGGTAAGAGATAATTTTGTCCTTGATTTTTTGAAAATGTGCACTTTGTCTGATATACAGCTATACAAAATTGACAAAATGAGGCCATTCATATTAAAACATTGTTAAGAAGGTGGTGCTAATCCAAGTGTCAATTGTGTTAGGCAACTTCACCTACCAAAATTGTTTACTTGTCACTTTGCTGTCCTGAAAGAAAATCAATCAGCCAGCATCATAACAGATGAAACAACTGTCATGACCTCAGCATTTTGAATGTAAGTGCAAGCATTCATAAGGAAGTCATTTCTCATTGATGTTGTAACCTTGGGAGAATGCCTGGCTTACAGTTTGATGATTGCATGCATCCAAGCTGTAACTCCTGGGGATATTTCATTTGAGGATATTATTGCCTTTGTAACAGATTC
Source organism: Ascarosepion bandense (assembly GCA_037127315.1). Classification (NCBI taxonomy): domain Eukaryota; kingdom Metazoa; phylum Mollusca; class Cephalopoda; order Sepiida; family Sepiidae; genus Ascarosepion; species Ascarosepion bandense. Next base: position 640,937 of record JBBBDQ010029121.1, on the reverse strand, counting down.
TACAGCCTATTGCAAAATCTAAACATATTTATAAATGGAACTTTGTCTGTGTGTGTGTGTCCGTTACCTATAGACTCCGAAACAGCTGAACCGATTTTCTTGAAAATTTACACAGTTGCACTATAAGTGCCTGCGAGTGTTCTTAGCTAGGTTTTGTGTCAAGGTACCCCAGATAAATATTGAAAATCGATAATCGAAAAAATCAGGTTATAGAAGGAATGGTCCGATTTTAATCAAATTTCATACACTCATAGACAAAGACATAAGAAACGATATTCAGAAGTTTCAATGTTGCAGTTCTTACAGTAGTGCAGAAAATCGATAATATGTAATATATAAGGCAAGATGTTTGTGTGTGTGTGTGTGTGTGTGTGTCTGTTTATCAGTCTGTATGTCCTTCATACAAATCCACAATTTTTATCCGATTCTCACTAAACTTTACACAAATATTGTTTAGGCTGAGTCTGAGCTCCAGGACCATGGATTAGTTTTAAAGCTTTCATTACACCCAAGCAATGCCGGGCTATACTGCTAGTAGCTCTTAAGAAAGTGTTTCTAAATGTCTTTGTTAACAGTTGCCATATGTTATGCTTAGCATATATTTTAAATCTTGTTGGTCAAGTATTTTCACTCTGGCCAGCATTTGATATTACCCTGATCACTACTTTCATCAAGTCAACCTTTTTTAAAAAGCCTAGTCAGAGAAAGCATTACCCAAAATAGCTTAAAGGTTCCTTGCCTAAGGAACAAGTGAAACTACACCCTGTACCAGTGGCAACCATATGGAATTCCTGGTTTAATGCGACAAAATGTCACTCACCTTTGTTCAGTTTTAGGATGGATTCTTTAAGCAAGAAAAAATCCATGGACTCTAGAATTAGTAGATGATGGTTAACTACATTGTGCCTCTTAGCATAATTTGTGCCTAAATTTGCATTTTATAAATGAGAACGGCACTTGTTTAATAGCAGCTTTGACAAACTTAGAATAAACTAAGTCTTTGCGTACTGGTACATCAAAATCAGTATTTGGTCTAGAAACTGATCATCTTTTGTCTGAACTACGTAGGAGAGAGAGAGAGAGAGAGAGAGAGAGAGAGTTATCTCAAGTTTCCAAGAATTTTGCAGCACATCTTTTTTTAAACTGAATCCTTCAATAAACACCTAAATATATAAGAAGTGGTTTCAGACCTCATTTCTTGCAATGGTGTTTGTTTTTCATCTTTTGTTTCCTTGTGAATGTGCAGTGGACATTTCTCAGCCTTTGGTGCAAACCGAAGCAAACAATAATAATCCTTTTACTTGAAAAAAAAGAAAAAAGAAAAAAAAAGACAACAATTAAAAAATTTTGAATGTGTTCTTTAAAAAGGAAAACAAGGAAACTGATTAAAAGTTTTACCTCAAAGATAATTATACACTGTAACATTCCATTGTTTTATTATCTAGTCATGTTACATTTTTATTTTTTACATATAATTAATTGTGGACTTGGATTTTAAAATTTAAAAAAGATTTGTAGATATTTGCTATTTCTTTATATGCAATAAAACTTTTATGTTTCAGTTTTAATAATTATTATAGCATATTGTTTTACTATTTGCTCATAAAATACCAGAAAAATGGAAAAAATGAAATTTCCCAAAAGTAAAAATGGAAAATAAATCAAGGAAAAATTAACATGCAGTAAAATAAATCCTGCATTGTCTTGAGGACAAGACATGTCAGCTAAGAATAGGTTTTCCATATTAATATTCAGAATGATTTACTTTGTTTAGACCTTCCTCTCTTTTGCTCATAAGCTTGTCTTGTTAATTGTTTGTAACTTATTGTTCTGTATTTTTTGTATATAACTGTTAGCACCAGATACTGTGCTGAATAAATATATAAAGTGCTCATTCTTGTCTGTGTATCATTCACCTTGATGATACAACAGAGTGGCGATGACAGATTCAAGAAATCACAACTGAAACAACAGATTACTGACTATGAATTACGACAAAGAAATATAAAATGTAATTGTAGCAAAAAACTACTACAATACAAAGGTTGAACATCAAGCAGAAACATTCATTGGAAGTACAAATTAACAAGTGCTACTCACTTACGTAAAAGGAGGATTTTAAAAATTGCATGCTGGAATTTTTTAAACAGCAAGAAATTGTGTGCAAACAGGAACAACAAGAAAAATGGTTTTCAAAATTACTGGTAACTTTCTCAAGGAGAGAAAATGATCCAGGCAGCTCTAATATTTTTTCTCAGGATTCCGTAACCAACCCAACAGTGAATTTTTATACAAACCAGACAAAGAAATAACATTCGGGACATATTTTCAGATATACGAAGAAATATTCCAAAAAGACCGTACAACATCTTCAGATGAAAAAAAAGTTATGACTATTGCTGGATAAATTTGGTGCTGTGGAACACAAAATGTATGCTAATTTTATACTCCCAAGACATCTTGGAGAAATTTTATTCCAGGAAACCATACAAAGAAATAAAGTGAGGACCATGGGACTTTTGCCAGTATTGACAATGTGAAAAAATTTAGATTGAATGAAATAGCACATGTTTAAATGCTTAATTTTCTTTCAGGGACTGACCACACCGAGATCAAGAAATTAAAACAAGACCAAAAGATAGCACCTCAAAATCTCATGGAAGAGTGTCAATGTATCTTAAATTTAAGGGCAGACATGGCGAAAATTGAAGAATGAGATGTGTTCCATATTCACACAATCAAGAATAAGGTATAAGGTAGGAAAAAAAAAAACTTTAAAATTGATCCTTGTTTTGGTTGTGGTGAATTAGATTTATTTAAAAATTACCCTTGTAAAAAACAAAGTGCGTCACAATTGTGGGGACAAAGGACATAAGTTTTCTCATTGTAGAAACATTGTACTATTGAATAAAAAACCAGTCATGACAATGAAAAAATAAAAAATATATATAAATGTCCAAATAAATAATGAAAAAAACCCAGAGGAGTGACAGGTAGGAAAATGAAAATTCTTGAGCAAAATTATCAAATTTAATTTTTCTAAGGGAAAGAGAAAAAATAAAAAATTAAAAGCATTTGTCATTGATTGATCAAAAAACCTATTTGAAACAGAATTAGATGGAATTGTTCAACTTGTTTAATGTACCAATAAACACATTTTGTAACAACATAGGTGGATCATCAACTAACACTGAAAAATTAAAAAGGGAACTCAAATCAAATTTTCTTGAAATTTTTTCAGATGGTCTTGGATTTTGCACAAAAGTAAAAGCAAAATTTGAATTCATAGAGAATGTGACACCAATATTTTGACCAAAAAGGCAAGCACTTTTTACAGCATTAGAGAATATTGACAAAGAACTTGAACTGTTGGAGAAATTTGGGGTAATTAAAAAACTGGACAAGCCTGACCATATATGTAAAAAAGAAAAATAAGATAAAGGTTTTTGCAGATTATTCAACGGGACTAAATGACTGAAACAAACAAATTATCCTCTCCAATTGGCAGACAAAATTTTTACAAAATTAAATGGAGGTTGGATATTTTCAAAGTTGGATTTATCAAAGGCTTATCTGAGAATACCAGTCACAAAAAAATGTGCTGAAATACTAACTATCAACACACACAAAGGGCTCTATAAATTTTTAGACTACCTTTTGGAATAAAGGTAGCTTCAGCAATACACCAGCAGGTGATAGACACCATGCTCAGTAGACTAGATTTTGTAATTGCATATCTAGACAATGTATTGATAAAAGGTAAAACCTGAGAAGAACATGCAAAACATGTAAAGGAATTTTTCAAAAAAAATAGTTTGGATTTAAGGTAAGTGTTGAAAAATGCAAATTTTTCTTACCAAAAATTAAGTAATTGGGACAGATTATAGATGAAAAAAGTAGAAGGCCTGATTTAAGTCATGCAAACACAAAGGACATGCCAGATCCAACAAATGTATCATCCCTACAATCATTTTTAAGTTTAACAAATTATTACAGCAATTACATTCCAAATATGCACCCATTAAGAGCACCATTAAACAAACTCCTTAAAAAAAGATGTAAAGGGGAACTGGCAAGTCAACTGTCAATAGGCTTTTTATAACTTACAAACAATATTAATGTCAGACTTAACTCTCACACACTACAACTCTAATAAGGAGATTGAAAGCGAGGATACTAATCTGGGTTTAGGGGCTGTACTCTTACATAAAGAAAACGATGGTCAGTTAAAGGCCATGCATGTTTCTAAACCTTTGCTTCCGGTAGAAACTAATTATTCACAAATTGAAATGAGGGGTTAGGTCAGATATTTGCTGTTAAGAAATTCCACAAATACATACATGGAAGACAGTTCACCCTCCAAACTGACAACCACCCACGACTGTCTATATTTGGCTCAAAGAGGAAAAAAGAAAGAATTCCTATACAATTAGCTAATTGCCTACACAGATGGAGAACCATCTTGTTAAATTACTCTTCCAAAATGGAGTTTTTACCATCTAAAAAAAATAGCACACACTGATGGTTTGTCTAGATTAATTCCAAAAATAAGAGAACCATTAAAGACAGTTATTGTTTCACTGAGTTTTGAAATGGATATTAAAAATTTTCTGTATAATACAGTAAAAGAACTACCAGTCATGTTGGAAGAAATAATGTCCAAAAAATTTGATAAATTCTTTACAAAGAAAAAGGAATTAGGTAATGGGGGGGGGGGGATTCTTACTCATATCTCTTATTTTTTGTTGAATGTATTTATTTTTTGAATTGGAATGAATAGACCCTACTATCACCTTGATTCATACACCCCACTTCTATTGATCAGGAGTAGAGGCTCATCCCTTGTTTACTGTTCAGGAAGGGGTTCCTGGCTCACTTATTTTTCTCTTTAGGCCTCAATAGTGGAGCTTTTGCAACTTTCCTACGACGTGGGTGGACCTTGACAATGGCTCTTCATACTGAGGGTGCTGGGTTGGTAGTTTTTTGGCTGCTGCTTCCAACTGGTAATTAGGAGACCTAACTCTTGCATAGTGTCTTGAGCGACTGCTCTGATCAATAGTTGCATAATATTGGGGTTCTTGTACTGTCATGGCATACATGGATAGATGACCCTGCAAGTTGCTCCAGTGGGCAACTTGAGGCCACACTATGCTGCAGCCTGTGCCAGTTCCCTTCTGATGACCATCTGCTACCACTACTAGAGGCCTCTCCTTATCAAAAATAACAAAATGAATACTCACAACTTCAATTAGAAAGAAAGCTAAACCAGCCTCACAAAAATCACCTGAACCCCTCAACACTTCTTTCACTAACATCCGTGGTATGTGTACCAACTTTTGCAGTGTGGAATCTTTTCTCTACAAAAGATCTCCAACAATCTACGAGTAAGTATCTAAAGGGTTGTTTTTTTGTGACAAGCAGATTAATATTCAGACTTATTTACTATGTCAGCTCTTCACCATTTAGACCCTCTTCTCTTTTGCTCATAAATTTGTCTTGTTAATTGTTTGTAACTTATTGTTCTGTATTTTTTGTATATATCTGTTAGCACCAGATTCTGTGCTGAATAAATATATAAAGTGCTCATTCTTCTCTGTGTATCATTCACCTCAACAATATATATATATATATATATATATAAAAGAATGATATTAGTAATAATAAAATACTTCATCTATCTTGTTTAAATTAGTACTCATTTTAATATCCAATGCTTGGTACATATCTTAACTTTTATTTACAAATTTTTATAAATAATTAATATTTACAATAGAAAAGACATACAACTTGATGTCGTTCCTTCTACAATACTCAATATCTGAGATTTAGCTACTATAAAGTCAAATGCTGACTGACATTTACTATAAAATAGTTAAGAATAATAACTTAAGAAAAAAATGTAAGCATGACTACTAATTTCACACGTAAGCAATCATCAAGCACATCATAAAACCTCTGCATTGGATTTTAAGACATGCAAACATGGACAAGTTCATGATCACTCTGTGGGCAAAATGAGTTATTTGTTCTCATGTTTACAACTGGAAATTAATTGATATTTCTTTTAGTGAAAAATCTGTCCTGTTAAGGGAAATCTAAAATGTACAGATTTTCTTTCAAATGATAGCATTAAGTTACTATTCTGCCAGAAAGTAAAACTCCCATTAAACTTTTCTATGATCTAGTTGATCAATTAAATTTGAGACAAACAGTTGTACTTACATTTATTTTTTTACTATTATAATAAATTATTTATATCCATTATTTTTTAGTATTATAGTAGCATTGTCTGCTCAAAATTGAGTTCTGTTTTTATACCATTGCTATCATTAATAACATGGTTGTGCAATAACCTATTAGTATCATTATATATTTATATATAAATAAAGGGTTTGATGCAAAAGTACCCAGTACAATTTTTTGTACAATGTTAGAGAAATTTTAAAAGTGTATTCTGCTGTCTGTTTTTTGTACACACATACTCTGAATCTTTTGGTAATTATACAATAAGTATGAGCAAGTGCTGTAAATAATTTGTGAAGTTAAGAGAAACAAAAAAAAAAAAAGAGAGATGTTGAGGTCAAAGACAAAGAATGCTTGTCACATTGAAAAACTGATGAATTGGAAGAATTTTTCAAAGCATGATACAGCTCTTGCAGAAAAATTAGTGGTGTATCATTTGAATAACATATTGGAATTGAAAAGATCTTTTTCTGGAAGCAAGAACATCAATAAGTGATCTCATAGCACATTGCAGAAGCAATGCAATAAATGATCAGTGAAGTAAGATGGAAAGTCCTTCATGTAACATTTTCCTCAGACTTGTCACTTACAGGCCACACCCTGTTTCAATGGTGTACGGACATATTCACATTGAAATGCTGTTTCTCATATGATCACCAAAAACAATGTCAAGTCTGGTCGATACTTCAATGGGTGACCACTTGAGAACACGAGGTACTGTCAAATTGGATGTGCAGTTGGTATAATACATAACTGCTTGGAAGTGAAAATCAGAATGCTGAGTTCTAATTCAAGTCAGGTTTGTTATAATAACTTATGCACAAATACCTTTGGGAAAAATATGAATTCACCCCTTCTCTTTCCAGCAATGGGTTAATTATTAGGACTTCTATCAGTAAATAATTATTATCCCCAAAAATTCTTGCAATCTAAAAATCTTTTCTGGCATTGAATAACATTCAAAAGGTTGATAAGCCATATAAAACAAACCAATCAATCAATACTCTTTCAACAGCAGCTCCAACAAGTTCCAAAAACTTTCTCAAAGAATTCAATGAATTAAAAGTGGAATTGTTCTTTTATGATGAAATACACAATTAACCTGAAAGGAAGCATAAGGTTACAGTAATCATGAAAAATGTTTTCATGACTGAATAATGATGATACTATAAATAGTGATATATCTAGGAAAAGACAAGTAGGGCATGTAACATGAACACCATTTGTGGGGATAAAATACTATGACACTACTGAACAAATAATTTATAGCATAATTTTTATTAATTAGGGTGCGTATATATACATGTGGATTTACTTTTATAAGGATTTGTGTGTACGTACATATATATATATATATATTCATATGAATATGTCAGCTCTATCAATGATATTGAGCGCTTTCAAATAAGTACTGCACATATATATATATATATATAAATAATATAATATATATAAATTGTGTATATATATATATATATATATATATATAATGTGTGTATGTATGGGGTGTGGATGTGTGTATGTATGTGTTTATAATTGTGTATATGTGTATGTATGTGTGTGTGTCCGTTACCTATAGACTCTGAACCGATTTTCTTGAAAATTTACACTGTTGTACTATAAGTGCCTGCGAGTGTTCTTAGCTAGGTTCTGTGTTGAGGCACCCCTAATAAATATCGAAAACCAATAATCGAAAAAAATCAGGTTATAGAAGGAGTGGTCCGATTTTAATCAAATTTGATACACTTATAGACAAAGACATAAGAAACGATATTCAGAAGTTTCAAGGTTGTAGTTCTTACAATAGTGCAGAAAATCTATTATATATATATATATAAAAAGCAAGATGTTTGTGTGTGTATCTGTTTATCTGCCTGTATGTCTGTATTTTTTTCAGCCCTTTTATTTTATTTTATTTTAGTTTTTACTTCGGGTTTGGCTCTAAGTAGATATAATTGTAGTTCTTAGTCTCAGCCATGATACCATTTACTCAGAGGACTTATTTAGCCTTCAAAATTCAATTTACAACGAAAAAAAGAAAAAAATTGATATCGATACCAGGAAATCAAAATTTAACTTACATCCATTCATTTTTCTTTCAGTCTACGGTTTCGCTTTGACTGGAAACAACTATTGCTTTTTAGTCTTTTGTGCCAACATCCAAAGAGTCTGAGCTCCAGGACCATGGATTTGTTTTAAAGCTTTCATTACACCCGAGCAACGCCAGGCTATACTGCTAGTGTATGTATATATATATAGAACTTTGTTGAACCCACCTTAAAATAAAATATAATTTATTTGTATTTTTAATGCTAAGTCTATATTACCTTTTAGTTTAAACAAAAAGATTAATTTTGATTAATTTTTAGCAGAGCCCTATAGAATATATATAATAATTCAGTTTCTTTCAAATTAAGCCACCATAAATTTAGTTTCTTAAATTTAAAAAATAATTAAAATTTAATTTATGAATTTCGAATATCCTTTAGATATTTAAGTAAATTATATGTGTGTGTACTTGTATTAATAGAAATGGGTTCTTTTTGAGATCCACCTTAAAATTTATTTTTAAATTTGCATGTCTAAATTTTTCTATAGCATTTGTCCCAGTCATTATTTATTTAAACTAAAATCTCTTTGGTAAATTTTTCAATCATTTTTGGTGTTTTTTGTTTCAACATTGACGTCAGCAGTTGTCTTTTGTTTCTAAGCAAAATGTTTTTCATAGCTTACTTCACAGTCAACCACCCCTTCTTTTCTTTCTGTTCCCACTACCACTTCTATCCCTCTGACATGGCTAAATTTTAACTTTTAAATGCATGGTTTTTGTATTTTGTGGGTGGTGGGTAAGTCTTCTAATGTAAGACAGAGGTATCTATCTGCTTTCCACTTCTTACTTCCTTACATTCAAAAATTGTTAATCCCACACCATTTTATTTTCCTGTGTATGGATGATTTTTTGGGGGCACTTCTACCGGTAAAAAAAATCTTTTAACACGTTTGAATTTAAATAAAGTTTTGGTTTCAGACATTGCTGAAGAAGCGAGGAATTCTTTGTAGAAATGGCTATCCAACAGATTTAAATATCAAAATTTTTATTTAATTTTGTTATATATGAACAAACTTTCCACTCAAATACCAATATCCATTAAAAAGTAATAATATTAAACAAATAATAATTTAAAATATATCTGTGTGTGTGTGTGTGTGTGTGTAGCTTTGGGACTTTCTCAAAATGTGGATCTTCTTGTTAGGATATCAGAGATTCTCTTGGGTGAAGATGCTTATATATCTTTCTACCATCTGGCTCATGTGTGCACATCCTAAGCACAGCTGGGTCAACAACCTGTTTACACCTAGTGGTTATGAAGTCACCTTTCAGACTAACTCTCTGATGCAGCTAGTTCTTTTGAAATTCTAGTATGACACTGAATCTACTTTGGTATATCTTAGGGTAAGCTCAGTACATATTAGTCACCATAGGTAAACATTTGAGAACAAAAGGTTTTCTATTGGCATTAAATTGGATTCAGACCATTTGTTATTTCTTGACACTTACTCAAAGCCATGAAGAATGATGTTATTATTTGTTACATTTTACTTTCAGGTACAGTAGTTAGCTTGGGTGTATGATCAAGTGGTTAAAACATTTGCTTTCTGACCATGAAGCCTGGGTTTGAATCTTACCATGGTTGATTTGTCAGGAAGGTGACTTCTTGATGTTATCGGACTGAAGAAAGCAATCCCAGCATGCAGCACCACTGGAAAGTACCTGAAAAACCATACAATAGGTTGACCCAAGTCTTGGGATTGATATTGAGTAGACGGGACCCTTTGGGAGCCATTGATGGTGGTGCTAGCACAAAGTCACAAGTCATCATGACTGAGGGTTTGAACGTTATAGCCTTGTTCAGACTAGATAACGCACTCTCCCATAAACTGTAACCAAGGTCTGCTCAGCATAGTTGCAGTATAAACCACAGGTGAGCTTTGTGGGTGTGGAACAAACATGTGCCTGAGCAAGTGTCTGCAACAGAGATTAGTTAGCGACCCTAGTAGACAGGCATTCTTGGATATAAGTGGCCAACCACACATACAGTAGGTAGATAATTTTAATGTAGGTTTGCTTGAAACAAAAAGTAATTTTGGGAAGCACCAATCTGTTTAAATTGGATTTTGAATATACACTAAAAATTTCAGGAATTGATTTTAAACAATCAATTTAAACTTTAGTGTACTATCAGCAAAATGTTCTTCTACTGCAGATGATTATGACAAAATAATACTGTTTCTGAATACCACAGTTGTATTATAATGTCCTGCTATGGCTGCAAAAAACATCTGTAATTAAAATTGATGGAGCAGAGGAACTTTGAAAAAGAATGTATTTGAAAGAGAAGTAGCATAGAGGAATCATGCAGAGCGCTAAAGGCTGATAGTTAATAAAATCTTGTATCTTATATTAAAACTGTAATAAAATACAGAGATTCTATACAAAAAAAAAAAAAAAAAAATTAAGTCACAAAGAGATTTGCAAGTAATGACAGTAGAATTGGAAAGTGTTTATAATTTACTTATTTCTGAATTTCTTCACAACATATAATCCTCATGAGAATACATCAAGTGATTGTATAAGATTGGTTCCAGCAATATAATAGACACAACAGATTCATTCATAAAATCTAAGATTCCACCAACTGAGTCAGGACACTTATATAGTCCCACCACAGAGTACAGACATTAGGTTTAAAGCACCAAAATTTCAACACCAGATTGTTGACTGAGCAGTTCACTGGCAGTTGTAAGTTCAATCCCTGCATTGAAAAGTGACACATTGTGGTTCATTAGAAGAAATGGTAAATATTAACCAATATGAAAACCCTTATAAGAATGAAGGTGGAATGATAACAATCTGCCCCTTGGATTGAATAAAGTGTTCAGGTTGAAATCCAAAAAAGACTCCCGAGTATCAAGGCCACAGTGAAACATTGTGAGTATAACAATCAAGATTAACATGCTGGTCCGAAATATATTTTAAAAGCATGATACCCCTGATTGTAGAGCTGAGGATGAGACTAAAACCAAACCGTAAGGTACAACTGAAACATTCAGGAAATTTGATCATGAAAAAGAAAATGACTTGAAAAAAAGAGTGAATCTTTTGTAGCAGTTCCTTTGGGAATGTATAGACAATTGCTGCAAGTAAATTCATGCAATATTTGGATTGTGTACACTGATTTTCCTGAATTTTTAGGCTGTACCTTAAAAAGTATGACATGGAGGATTTGAGGATATAATAACTATCAGAAAGTTTAACCCTTTAGCATTCAACCTACCCATACTTGTCCCATAAATATCAGCTGTTAACGTTCACTCTAACATAATCTGCCCCATGTATACTCTACCAGATTTTTGATGACATCATTGAAATTAACGCAAGAAGTCATGCAAAAAGTGAGACTTTGGAAGCCAATATCTATGGGGCAGATTTAGGCATGTCAAAGACTAGAGGGTTAAAGAAAAAAGTATATGAAGAAGAAGAAATAATGGTTTCATAATTTTGTTTTAGAACTCCCTAAATTTGAAATTCAGTTAGGAAGATTTAAAATTAAAACTATTTTGATTGGTTGATTTTGTTAAGTGGCTTATCAATCTCTATATGTTGAAATCCTTAATATTTTGCATGCAATTTTATGCTTTCAGAATCATTCAACCACAACAGTGGTTGAATATGTTAAGTAAAACACTGAGTGAATCTAGGCAGCATTCAAGCTTCACCACTAATTCAGTTCTCAACCAAATTTCAAACAGTTTACACAGTTAAATAGAACACCTCCTTAGCTACATTTTGAAAACAAACTGAATTTTGGTTCAATAGAAGAGAAAGTTACATCAAAATATGTGAAGTCTGAAAAGGGAGACTAAAAGTGAGTGGGTGACTAACGCTTCTAATAATAAATCTTATTCTTTAAAACTTTTTACTGTTTAATATTTTCGCATGCAGTTTCCAACATTTAAATTCTGATGATATCCTTTATCATTTTTGTCAACCAAACTTTGCTTATTCCTTTATCAGAATTAATTATAAATAATTAATTTTTTTAATCAATTGCATACAATTTTTTTCCTTTTAATATTTTTGAATGCAGTTTTCAACATTGAATTTGTATTAAAATAATAGCATGAAAATCTGAAAAATAATTGGACAAGATATTTCTAGTGGAGTAAAAAATAAGAAATTTCTTAAAATATTGCAGCTAAATATAAAATTTGAATTATTTTTAGCTGCAATAAAATTCCTTATTTTTTTTTTTTTTTTTACTTCACTAAAATATCTTGTCCTGTTCTTTTCCAGGTTTAATATAATCTTAAGAATATCATTTTTCATGTAATAAAGATGTTTTTTAAATATATAATTTATAGATCATATAATGTACTATATGTTCTTATTATAAAAATGTATTTTTATATTTTTTAAGTGTTTCATTGATTGTCATTTTGTGATAAGAATGTATTGTTGCTCACTTTATTATAAAAATACACTATTGGTTTTTGTTTGGATGCTTCACTATTTGCCCATATCTGTAACCCTAACAGGTGATACCACCTCAGGTCAGGGTGTACGTGGAAGCAAAAGCAGTTAAGAAGTGATTCAACACTCCTCAAAACCTCCTGATCAGAGGCCTTGCTGCTAGATGTAGTTTATTGTCATACCCAGAATGAACAACTTTTTTGCTTGCTCAACAACTGCTTAAAAACAATTTACTATATGTATCAAATGTGAACTATATTGCTCATATATGAGAAACCTACTGTTGAGTGGACTGAATGATTACAAAAAGGTTTGTCTATGAAACTCTGGAGTCAAGGTGTTGAATATAATATCTATCAGCTAAGTGACAAATTTTATATTCGTATTAATTATATATATATATATATGACTAATATATTATGCTCTCATTATGATTGAGCTCTCTGGAGAAGAAAATTTTAAAAACAGTTTCCACTTCTGCTATATGCATGACTCTTCAGAAATGAATTGGGTTCTTTCGATGACTGGCGTGTGTATACACTGCTTATATACAACATGTTAAAATTTCCCTTCTTTGATTCCATGCGTTGATGGCTTAGGGAGTAGTGACTCTGACTGACACCAAATCGGTTGAGTTTCAATCCCAGCCAGAAGCAAGTGGATGCGTCTAGCCACACTGATGAGCTGTGATACAGCGAAACAAGCTTGTATGTGGATGACTTATATATATATATATATATATATATATATATAGCGTGGGTGTGCAAAATTCAGATACAACTAGAAATATATCTTTAAAAAAAAAAATACGAATAAAAACAAAAGAAAACTTAGCTTTACTAATGCATATTGTTCTCTAATGAATTTTATCAGGGCAACTATAAAGATATTTTTTCAAAATTTTATAATTTAACTGAAAGTCAAGGTAAACTATAGCGGATGCTAAGTTATTTAATATCAGAGTAGTTCACTACATACAAATGACAATCCTATCTCTTTGTAGTGGACTTTTCTGGTTACACATTAAAAAAAATCTATATGAATATAAATTATTTTATGTGTGTGGATGGTTATAGTATCTGGCCAAAACAAAATAATTATGCATGAATAAGTACTTCTGCCTTCATAGTGTCATTCTTTGACCTGCTTAAGAAAAGATAGTGTACTGTAGTGTAGTGTAGTGTAGTGTAGTGTAGTACAGTGTACTGTACACTTTCTTTGTGAGAAAATACTACATGTAAGCACGAATTTGGATACAGACGGTACTTATGTTTAAGAGAAAAAAAAAAGAATTTATCAAATTATTGAAAATATATTGTAATAACATCAAAAGAAAACATTTTTTTAGACAGAAATCATAAATAAGAACTGAATTGTAAACAAGTTCTTAGCCTGACTTCCCGTTTGAACTGTTTCTAACCAAATATAGATTTTCAAATTTTCAGCATCCTATCCCGAAAATAAATTGGATTTATTATAGAAATAATTACGAAAAAGTAATTGTAATACATACATTTTAATGAATTCATTTTTCAGATATATAATTAAAACTTTGAGAATGCGTATGGATGCGTTTGTCAGGCATACAAACTAAAAACAGAACCTGATTATTTTTTCAGTTCTGTCCCAAAACAGCTGTTGTTGTTCACATCCAATGTATTGTACTAATTGTACTGTACTTTCCAACTGTTGTACATAGCATATTGTTAATTCTGGAATTAGTATTTTAGATATCAATATAAAATACTGTTTATTTTGTTAATTTTTACTTAAAGAAAATAATTCCCTCATGCATAACAACATTTTACTGTAAACTTTACAGTGTAAAAAGCGAACGTTTCTGTTACTGAGTTTTAAAAGTTAAGTTTACACTTCTTGTTTTGTGAGAGATGGATTTTTTATTGTATTGAAATTTAGATTCAAATCTGTAGTGTACACTAATTAATTACCTGACGAACAATAAAAATCTGCCAAAAACGTGAACACGAATAAAAAAAAAAAAAAAAAAAAGTTTAAACGCCAAAAGAAGGTGGGGGATATATTTTTATGTGCGTTCTGAAGTTAAAGGACTCAAACTACAAAATCAAACTTTGTTTTGTGTTCATAATTTTCTTTTCGCGTTTTGTAAACAAAAAAAAAAGTTATAAGTAAAAAAACGCGAACCCATTGAACCAGATATAAAACTAAAATTAACGAACAAAGATTTAGTGATGTCATACACTTACAGTAAATGTGTACAAAAAGATAAGGAAAAAAATACAAAGTATCGTTGGGAAGTTGATAATATTCGGACATGCTTATCAAAAATTTATGATGCCCTTTTTAAGCCAAAGGGCCTAAAAAAAAAAAAAATAAATAAATAAATTGAAAAATCTTTTGCGCCCAAAACGATAAACATTTGAACCATAAAGAAAAAGAAAAATTAACTTGCCTACTGAACAGATTTTAAAAACATTCGATTTAATTTTTTTAAACCAAACTGATCTAATATTGGGTGAAACCTTAGAGAGAGAAAAAAAACGAAAACAAAAAACAAAAAACAACGAAATCTAAAGAAAGAGTAAAAAAAAGATGAATATCTTTTTAAAGCAGTTGAAAAATTGGGCATAAAAAACGTTCTTTATAAATAAAAAAAAGGGGGAAAAGCCTGGATGCAAGTCTAAAAGATTTTTTAAATTTATTATCGTAATAAATTAAAATGTAATATTTAATTTAATTAATTAAAGAGTTTAAAAGACGTTCTTTCACTACCTTATCATTAGGAAAAAAATGTTCTTATATAAATATAATTAAAATATGTGAGAACTTTTTTTTTTTTTAATATATTTTTGTTGAAGGAAAGGGTAAAATAAAGAATCCGACAAGTTCTTTTCGGAGAGATACCTGCATTTCAAGAGAGAAAAAAATGCTCCCAATTATCTTAGTAAATAAAAAAAGGGAGGTCACTCTCTTAACCAGACGTTGAAGGCTGGAGATGTTAAATAAGTAAAAATACATTTGAATCCTAAATTTTCATTTACATTATTTTGGCGATTTCTTTGTGCTATATTCTTGCGACAGTTGTTACCAAACAGATCAGTGCATGCGAACTGGACTAGTAACATTGATTGTGATCAAATTAAAAACAGTAAAAAACTAAATAGAATAAAAAACGAAATTACAGAAAAATCATGGATTTTTCAAAAATCCATATTCATTTTTTTTAAAAAGACGACCAAGGCTTCCCGTAAAAAGAAAAGTAAAAATAATCCGAAACAAAACAAAAAAACAAAAAAAACAGATGGTTTGATGTTGTTGTCATTGAGATTTTTTTTATGAAGTTGCGGAGAACTTAAAAAGGTGTTCAAACTCAGAAAAAAAATTAAACTAATTTTACACCTTCCTTACCACAAAATAAAACAGGTTGTTCATTGTTGTTTCGTGACCTGTCTCTCTCTTTGTTGTTAAAATCTAAGAAATGAGGAAGATGTGAATATTATTTTGTTTGGCGGTGGGAAAAAAAGGCAGAAAAAAAACAAATAAATAAGAAGAGAAAGACATAACGGAACGCCTACACGTATAAAAATAAAAACACAGCATCCGCCTCCACCTTTGTGGAGGTGTAGTGTGCATATATATATATATATATATATATATATATATATATATATATATATATATATATACACCTACACACTTCTTGGCTGGATCAGAAAGAGTAGAGTAGACATATGCACGCCCACACATTCAAATGCTCTTTCTTTAAGACAGATTTTCCTAGAAAATAAATTAATGACATAACAAAGGAAACGATGAACAACCAAATAAGATCTATAAATAAAGGAAAGAGACCCTGCATTTAAATGCTTGGAACATATTTATGTGAATTACAGGCCGAAAATAGAGAAGGGGTACCCCAGGAAAAACTCAATAGCACAACAGATCTTAAGTCTTTTAGTTTGCATACCATACCATAGAATACGCTACTAAAGGCTACTGATGTGGGGGTGGACAAATATATTAGCCCGACCCCGGCCACTTGCCGGTGGCCTGCTCCCTCAACATCAAGTGGCACCCGGGCCTCAGCCTGGACCCAATATAAAACAGCAATATAATAAAATATCCCACCTACCTGCACACACGCCACAGAGCCGCCGCTTTAAAAGTGTTTACACAGCCGCCATATTGGTCAGAGCGGCGGAGGCATTAAAATCCGGAATGGCACCGTGTGGCAGATAATGGCGAACTGAGATGGACAGTTCTAATTTAGAAAAAGAAAGAAAAAGAAAAGAGGGATAGAGAGAGAGAAAGGGGGATAGGCTCTGGTACTAGTTGCAGTATTCTGGTTCGCTTATTATTATTAAATGCAATCATTTTTATTTTCTTTTTACTCTTTTTATTTCTGTAATAAGCTAATTTTGAATTTCATTGCTGGAATTAAAAATTGGCATTGCATTTTTCAGGTAATAAGGCTTCAAAAAAGGAGTTACTCTCGATTTAATTTAATAAATTATTAATAAATTAAATTAATAATACTAAATTTTTAAATGCAATATTTTTTTAGCTGTCAAGGTGTCTATGCAATCAACAACTGATTCTTTTTTTATATTTTAAATCTTTAACCACCACTAATAAATTTACTTGCCTAATTGTTTTTAACGTGCATAAAAAACAAAATTACAAAAACTATTATGCACTGACCCAATCATAAAAAACTTGTGCACATATTGAATATCACACATGAACACTTCTACCTACTCTCGTTAAATCTCATTCATAAAAATTTAAAAAAAAAAACGTAATAATTCTATGAATTACTTACTAAGTAGCCACGCAATAAAACGTTCACAATTTTCCCTTCACACACTAAAAAAGTTACTCACATATGGACGTGTGCACACTCTTCTCGTGACATGCCTACAAGTATATTCATAAAAAAATCTTGTAAATTTAAAAATTTGAAGATAAAAGTTGGCTTGAATGCATGTAGCTGGAAGAAAATTCCACAAGTGGGAGAAACAAAATTGTTAGTATAGAAATTATGGTTACATCTAATTCAGTTGTAAATTGGTGAGACCTTACTGCCAATCTAGTACTGCACTTAAATTCATACATTAAAAGTTAATTCAAACAATTACCATGAATGTATTTATAAAAAGGCACAAGGAAGCTACACTATGGTGGAAGGAAAGTAACTGAAGCCTAGACACTAAGTCAGGACTGATAACATCACTGATTCTTCTTTGGATTTTATCAAGAATCTCTACATATATAGAAGGGGCACTGATGGCAGCAATATTAAAAGCATTAACAAATTGCAGACTTATATGTTACATATATTCTGTAGAGAAATATTGTCTAGCATAACATAACAAACCATCTTTCTTAGCAACAGACCTAGCAAAGGCTTCAATATATTTTTTAGTAAATGTTTACCCCAGGCTTAAGATCCAGTTAAAGAATAAGTTTACTAAATGGGGTTGTGTAAATGTAGAAGGGGAAAGTAATTATGAGTATAAGTATGTGTTGAAATTTTATTTGTCCGTTCGTTTGGTCGTTTTTTTCTTTCTCTCCTTTTCTCGCTAGGGCTGTTGGGAAATTGAAATATCTTTGAGGTACCACGTGTCGCGTATCCCACCTCTGATTGGTTAGCTCCTTCTGATAGAATCTCAAGGAGCAGGAATCCTCAGTTTTTTTGATTTTCGTCGACTTGAGCAGTCCTGAAAATTTTAGCTCCGTCAGACCAAAGATGTAAAAAGAAGTCTGAATTTATTTGTGGGTCTGAGAAGCTCGCAAAAGAAGAAAAGAAAGAATTTCCTCCTGACGAACAGAGAAGAAACAAGATTCAAGATCTTACTTCCAGAGGAAGAAAGAGTACATTTCTTTAAAAAGGATCATTTCCCCTGTTTGTCATTAACCCACGTGGCGTAAGAGAAAAAAAAGTTTAAACGTCACTTCTTCCAGAGGAAGAAAGAAAATTTATTTTGTGAAAATATACTTCTTCCAGAGGAAGAAAGAAATTTATTGTATGAAAAGATACTTCTTCCAGAGGAAGAAAGAAATTTTACTTGGGTTGAAGAGACTTAACAAAAAACAAAAAAAGCAAACACTTTTTTCCAGGCTCGAGACAAGAAACGAACTACGAACACTGTACCTAACAAGGTAAACTGAGAAAGACTTTAATTTTTTTTCATCTTCTTGTGGCACCAAGGCTATAACCTAGCCTTTGCTAACGGACCTGTTTTGCAGTTAGCGCACAACTCCTCTCTGTTTTTAATAAAGCTGTAAATTTCCTTTAATTTGAACCCTTGTGTTGTATTGAATTTTTTATTTTTTTTATTACCGTTGCCCTTTTGTTCACAGCAGAATTTTTTCTTACGACTTAAAAAATTTCTGCATATGATGATAGTTGACACTAGACTTGAAGAGGTTAAGAATGTGGTGTTCAAAGATTTTTTTTGTTTTATTTTTTTTACAGCTTATTGATTTTTTGGTGCGTTATTTAAAGCCAAAAGATATTTCAGATTGTAGGTTGCTCATAGTGTAGTGAGTACAAAATAAAATAACTTCCTTCACCCACTACCTTCAAATTCTAGTAGCTTAATGAGGAAGAATAGGGAAAGGAATTTGCAAGTCTATGTGAAATTTTTCTTGCCCCGATGAAAAGCTTGCCTTCACAGAAATTAGCTGGTCAGCTGAGAAAAAAATAACTTTGTGAACCTATGCAAAATTCCTTTTGATATAAAATGTAGAGAAAAATGAAATCAGTAAGAGTGTCTGAAGTCATGTGAAATGTTTCATTTTAGTTTCTCATTACCAGTAAAAAAGAATAAGAAGATTGGAAAAAAGAAAGCCGGAAACCACATCCTAAACAGGGAACAAGGGATAAGCCTCTTCACCTGTTCAAAAGATGTGCGTGGAGAGTGAAACTATCACCCAGTTCACACTCCACCCACGTCTATTGAACAGGTGAAGAGGCTCATCCCTTGTTCCCTGTTTAGGATGTGGTTTCTGGCTTTCTCTTTTCTTTTTCTTTTCTCTTAAGTAGCCCCCTGCGCATCAGTGGTGTTACCGCCTTGCTTGGGGTGAGATGATTAAAAAAAAAAAGAAAAAAAAACTACTTATCAGTTATGTTACTGACACATAACCAGCAGGTAGGACTTCAAAGAATTTTCTCTCAACAATCCAAGAAAGCTAAGTATTTCAAACTATCTCCCTTTGTCTATTTTTAAATGGACACAAACCATATATCTTTTCAGTGAGCCACAAACTCTCTTACCTTTGTCTTAAATATTTTTAACTTTATTTTGTGTCAGATCATTTAATCTGTTGTATGAACATTTCCTCTTCATGACAATATGTTAAACCTAAGGACTTTCAGAATTCTGATATATTTTCTTGAAATGAGCTACTGACATTACTTCAAGCGTGTAATTTTGCTAATAAATTCCCTTTCTTGTTTTATTAAAATTACCTTTATACTTCCTTGTCATTATCATCCTTCATTAATCTTTTTGGTATGGATTAATCAACTATTCATTTTAATCAATAAGTCCCACACAGCTATAATAGAAACCTGTTGTTTCCAAGCAATCCCATATATGAGTACTGACCAGGTTCAACACAGTTTAACCGTCAAACAAGAACCAGTTTCTTTCAGCATGATTTGAATGTAGGCGAGTGTCCAGAAAAGCATCCTCTTGGTAGCCTGTTCCATTAATTCTGTGCAAACTGCAGCCAAAAGTTATATTTTGAGAAAATAATATTTTGAAAGTTTTTTTTTTCATAAAACAAATATGTTATTTTTACTTATATTCATTCATTTTTGTCAAAGAATATTTGTTAAATTTTATCAAAACATCTCATAAGTTAATTTCTCTTGGGACTTTGATATAAATAATTATTATTATTAAAAGTGCATCTCTGTTGTCAAATGAGACCACAATTTACTTCTGCATCAGTAAGAAACCCGTCATGGCGGACAAACATAAACTTGCTGCTGACCTTGAACGGGATCTATACTCTGTGGTGAATTGGGGCAAGAAGTGGCTTGTCAATTTCAATGCGACTAAGACCAAGCTGTTGTCTGTCAATCATTACAGGCAACCTCCCCTGCCTCCCATAAGCATGGACCAAACGAGTCTCCCTGAGAGCAATACACTGCGCATCCTCGGCCTTACCCTCTCTTCTGATCTCAAATGGAACCACTACATTGAGTCAATAGCTAAATCCACTGCTAAGAAGGTTGGGTGACTGTGTCGGGCCAGGATGTTTTTCCCGCCTGAATCCATCCTGCATATATACAAGTCAACCATTTGTCTGTGTATGGAATACTTCTGTCATATATGGTCAGGCGCCCCTGCTGTTCATCTCAGTGTTCTCGACA
Source organism: Ascarosepion bandense (assembly GCA_037127315.1). Lineage (NCBI taxonomy): Eukaryota > Metazoa > Mollusca > Cephalopoda > Sepiida > Sepiidae > Ascarosepion > Ascarosepion bandense. The sequence continues at coordinate 619,797 of JBBBDQ010029121.1, read as the reverse complement.
GGCTCCAAAGGAGAATCAGTAATGTGATAGGTACTGACTTGGCGGCTCGACTACAGCCACTTCCCCACCGAGGAGATGTGGCCTCTCTTTGTCTGTTCTATAAATACTTTCATGGCTTCTGCTTCAACGAACTTAAGTCACTGGTGCCTCTGCAACAGGTGTTTACTCATGCAACCAGATTGGCAACTGGGTCCCACCCATTCACAGTTAGATTAACCAAATGCAGATGACAATTCTACTCCTGCAGCTTCTTCTCTTGCACTTCCCGCCTGTGGAACTTGCTTCCATATTCTTGCTTTCTTGATGGCTACAACCTCCAGGAATTTAAATGCAATGTTAATACTCATCTATTAACCACTTGACTCTAGTTCTTTCACCACCCCTTATATACTTTCCTTTCTCTCCACCTTTGCAACTGTCATCACACCTGTATTCCCATCCTTCTCTTGCTCCTTTCTAACTGGTTCGTCTTCCTCTTCATTCTCTTCTACTTAATCTTTTACTCTTATGTAGCCCCCTGCACATCAGTGGCATTACCGCCTTGCTCGGGGTGGTACGATTAAAAAAAAAAAACGATGGCAAAATATTTGAGAGGATTACAAGTTGTTTCCTCACAAGTTCTCACCCCTGAGTGTGACAAGAGGAAATATATATATGCATCGTTTATCCAGTAATGAATTAGAACACTCTAACTACTGGCATATGTTTACATGGTATATCACATGCTAAAAGTCTGCCTCCTTCTACCGAGTGCCCATAGCTCAGAGGTAGAATTGCCGACTGTCACTAATTCGGTCGTGTTTCAATCCTGGGTAAAAGCAATTGGATGTCTAAATGCAATAGCTTGTAGGTAAAATCCAAAAACCAGATTCTATTAATATTAATTTTATTGATATTAAAAATAATCCAGGTGGAAGGCTCGATATAAATAGTGTTATCTATTTACAGTGCCCAAAACCCCCCAAAAATATACTTTTTTTGAGAAAACTTTTAACAGAGCTGAATATTACATAATGTTATCTCTTTTCTCTATTTTTCCTTTTCCTTTTGCTTTTCACTTTTTATCCCTTCTTTTCACCCTCTGAAGTTGGCATTTGTTACCACAGTTACTGAAGATTTTTTCCCCTTCTTCTTTTTTCCTCCTTTTTTTCTCCTTTAACTCTTTCCCTGTCTACCCATTTTTCTTTTTCCTTTCTTCCCCAAACTTCCATTCTTGTGACATGATTAAATTTTGATTTTTTCATACAGATGTAATCTAAAAATCTTCTTCTATAATCAAGTCTTGAACCTCTTTCTCAGTCTTTTTCTTTTTCTTTTTCTTTCCTATCTTCATAACAATATTGAGACGACAAATTTTTAATTTTAAAAAAAAATTTTCCCCCCTCTTTATTTTTTTTTATATACACGGACTGGAGCTCCACAGGTGGGAAGTACATGAAAAGAAGCTGCTCGAGTAGAAGTTGTGGTTACACTTGGTTATTTTCATAGTAAATGGGTCAACCTTTTTGCTAGTTTAGTAGCTTGAGTAAATTGAGGGGGGCACCAGGGAGCTATGCTTGTCAGAGCAGAATCCATGAGAGTATTTGTAGAAAAGACGGATGGAAGTCACATCTCATTGGTGAGAATTTAATTGAGTCAAGCTGCCAGGTTGAGATCGGCCACATTGCTGATTCTCCTTTAAATTTTGTCAAGAACCCCAAGCCCAAGATGAACAGCAGGGGTGCCCAATTAGATATGACAGCAGTATTCAATGAGTGGGTGGATGGTAGATTTGTATATGTGCATAATAGATTCAACAGAGAAAAACTTTCTGACTGAGCACAGGGACCCAACCTTCTTAGCAGTAGATTTAGCTATTAATTCAATATAGTCATTTCACTTAAGAGAGTGTGAGGCCAAGGAGGCGCAGTGTTCTTGTTGGTTTCTCATCTCAATGCAGTCTTTAGACCAAGTCTATATAGATTTAGATCCTATATATTTAGACAGATAGACTGACATAATTGTATCGTTTAAAACTTGCTACATTTATAAGGAAAAAAACAATAAAAAAGATGAAAACATAAAATATCATTAAGAATAATGGACAATACTTGATCTCAGGAACTCAAACAATTTGTATATTATCTGAAATAATGTATTCTCATTATTCCAAATATTACTTTGTGTAATATCTTTGGACTGTTTGTAAAGAAAAACTTAAGAATATGTATAAATTTAGATTTAGTAAAAGGAAAAAAAATGAAACAGATTCAAATTATAGCAAACACATAATTAGAACAGATTCTATTAATTAATCA